>PVIA01006710.1:0-93467 GCA_004024845.1 Tonatia bakeri
GGGAGGGCTTGATTGGGAGTAAAGGGGAGAAAACTGTACTTGAACATTCATTTAAATAAAAAAAAAAGAAACACTAGTGACCAAAAATCTCTACCATATCCTTTCTTAATTGTGTTCCTTACTGACACTAGGCAACCACTTACACTGAAAATGATGAACCAGAAGGAAAGGGACCCCTGGCTGGTGTAGCTCAGTGGATTGAGCATGGAATGCAAAGCAAAGGGTCATGGTTAGATCTCCAGTCAGGACACATGCTTGGGCTGCAAGCCAGGTCCCCAGTAGGGGGCGTGCAAGAGGCAACCACACATGGATGTTTCTCTCCCTCTCTTTCTCCTTCCCCCTCTCTGAAAATAAATAAAATCTTAAAAAAAAAAAATGAAAGGGAAAAACCATAGAACCAAACTTCTTTTCCCTTTCTTTCTTTTTTGTCCTTCCTTACTTATCAGTAAGCCAAAAGTAAAGAGCGCCAATAAAAGGTGCACAAATGAAAAAGTGAAATAAAAACAGTCGAGTTAGTTTTACGCGGCATTTCCCTTTTTCTGGTAAGAACAAAATCCATATGCATGAATGAGGTATGAAATATGAATTGTATAATTGCAGTGATTCTGCATAGGAGTTAAACACTCTGCTCTTCCCATCTAAAAATGGCATTGAACAATACCGAACGGTGAAGTTCATGCTAAATGTTTAAACCTGTTTTGAGCTTAGAACGACATTAAATAACATATTTAGAAAACAAAACAAAAACCTCTCCATGACGATTCCAGAGAGAAACTAAGAAAGGGTAAAGCTTTGCAGTTAAGGGATGAAATTGGATTCAGTAAGAACAGTAGACCACGTGTAGAATCTATTTTAAATATGTAAATGAGATATAGTTTGGAGCGGACTGCTGGTTTCTCTCTGAACTTCAAAGACCGCAAAGTCTTAGCTAGTGTTACTCACTGATGACTCCTTCCGAGTGCTCTTTTTGCTAAGAAGACCATAACTTGCACCCGACTAGAGAGTCCCTTGAGCTGTAGAGGCGGCTATACTGAAGCGGTGGTAGATCAAACCAGCCAGAGACTATCTGTCTGACCTCTTCAGTGTCCATTGACATTGATATTCTCCTGTTCAAATAAAGCTTCTTGGCTATTACCTTTTTTGTGTTTCTTGATCTGATGTCTACGAGTTTGCTATAAATGGACTCCTATTTGATGGAAGATGCGGACACCTGTTGATTTGCCTAAGGCTGCTCAGCTGGTAACCAGAAGACCCAAGCCTAGAACCCCTATCTCCAACTATTCCTTTGACTTGAAAACAGTTGCACTGAGCTTTTATCGACTATGACATCATTTATGTAAATATCATATGGGGGGAAACATACGTGTTTTATGTTGTTCTTTTTTCACTTTAATTACTGAGATATCAATTTCCGTCTGGCCAAAAATTTTTAGTTCCCACACAAAAAAAATTCAAGTATAGTTTTTCTGACTTTGAAAAAGTACTTCCCTGACAATTGTATTAATCATTACACAATAAACTAGAGAGACAACCCCACTCTCTGCTTAATCAATCAGCTCTTCAAAAGTGTTTCACTTAGAAATGTGTTTCCACCTCCAAAATGAGTATTGGATGATCACACTGCAACAGGATGAAGAATCAGGCACGAGTTTGAAGTGAAAGGAAATTATCCACAAACAGAATAGTATTTGGAACAATGGAAAAACTGGGCAGGCCATGATGTAGTGACCGGTTTCGATCGTCGTACCTGGGGCTCTAAGGGCTGGGCTTTCTTAACCTGCAGAATACTTAGGCTTTACTGTGCAGACTTTTGCTGGAGTTACACTGCTAAAAATTGAGGTATATTATTCTGATGGAACTCCCTGGAATGTATGCAGCCAATTCAATGGCATAGGAGCAAGATCAAGCTCGCCTCTCTTTTCTCTGTGATTCTTATCCCTGGGCTGAGAGTGCTTTTGGTCTATTGAGAGATGCACTTGCTAAGGGCCTTTACCCACAATGGCAGAAAGGATGACAAGGTTCTATAGCCTCAGAAAGCCAGTCAGAACTCTGGCTCAGCCCCCTCCCTCAGAGTCTGGGACACGGGACAGAAATCCTGCAGGATGATGCCAGGAGTGGCACCTTGTGCGATCATAGACCTATCTGTAACCATTGGAGGAAAGGCTATGAGGTTTGGAGCTTACTCTTAAAATGTTGAAGTTACCAATAGAAGGTCTAAGAAACGAGGGGCATCCAGGAAAAGTCACGCAAGTCTTATCGGGTCTAAAGATTTTTGCTGTATCTAGATGACACAGCATAGTCCTGCTAGCATGGTTGTCTTATAAGTCCTTGAAAACACACAGGGGCAACAAGCCAGAAGCATCCCCCGCTCCCCGCCATTTATTCCTCAGTTACTGGTGAAATGCTTAACATCTGCTGGGGGAAGAGATACTAATGGGGGCCATGCAGCCATTCTGGCAAATCCCCACACCTGGAAGGGAAAGCAAGTGGATGCTTAGGAGTGACTCTTGGCTGTGGGAGATGCTCCAGTAGATAAAGGCTCCTGTCTTCTGGGTCTCATGTGGACCATTTGAGGTGGATCTTCTGCAGGCCCTCGGGTGGGCACTTGGGGACACTTGAGCTACCCTTGCTAAAAGGGAGAACTTTCTACAGTGAAGTACCTATACATGAGCTGTCACCTCGGGATGTGTATTTGCAGCAAACTGAAGCTAAGACCCTGCCTTTGCAGCTGTGCAGAAAAACGGGAACAGGGACAAGGCGTAACTGAAATATAAGCAATATCAGAGAACACTGGCAGATGCACAAAGGAGGGACAGCCTGTCCCGGACACATCTGAGTACACTGCCTTGATCTCCTGGGGCATCCGTGAGCCACCAAAAGGATTGCCGCTTTGATGATCAATCCAGCTGTTCAAGGGCAGAACTCTCTGACTGGCATAGCCCTGGACCCCACAGATCTGTGTTCTGTGGACTGCCCTTAGCGTCCCTTGGCCAAAAGGAGGGACTGAGAAAGTGAAGAGCCCTGCTGGCAGCTGGGTTGTGATGTTCCCAACGGAACAGAAATAGCGTTCATGGGAACTAAATAATGTTCACAGAAGGTCACTCGGACCATGTCCGGAAGTACGCAGAGGCAAGGTCAAGTCTCAGCAAAGAAAATCATTCAACAGTCTATCCCCACTGACAAAAAGAACTCAGGTTAGCTCCTTTGCCAACGACAATCCTAGCCTTTTCTTAACCCTCCCATCTCTCAAGAAAAAATCATCACGCCCAATACAGTATTGCCTCTACCTCTGGACAGCATGCAATGCAGGACTTACTTCTACTTTCAAAAACCCTCTTTTGAATCCCTGGACAGATGCCTCAATCCTGTACTAATCACCCCCATCCTCACTCTCCCTTACTGAAATGCCC
Organism: Tonatia bakeri; assembly: GCA_004024845.1. Taxonomy (NCBI): domain Eukaryota; kingdom Metazoa; phylum Chordata; class Mammalia; order Chiroptera; family Phyllostomidae; genus Tonatia; species Tonatia bakeri. Next base: position 3,411 of record PVIA01006710.1, read on the forward strand.
CCATGGTTCCTTTGGAGAGCATTTTTACTTGGTGCCACAAGGTAAAGGAAACCATGAGGTTTCTTTGTTTTGGGTGTATGTCTGTGTATGTTGGCAGGGGTGGCGGGGGTGTGTCCTGGAAATCTTTGGTCAGTACACATTGAAACTGGCCCCTTGGCTTGCTGTGCCAATACGCACCTTTGCTTAGGAAAAGGAAATACCGATTTTTTTCGGACCATAAGACGCACCCAGGTTTTAGAGGAAAATAGGAAAGAAAATTCTGAAGCAAAAAAAACCATTTTCAAAAAAACCATTATCAAATATTTCATAACCTGTGACCCCGCTCCACCCCCCCCACTACAGCGACCCAGGTAAGCTGCATTTGAACTATAAGATGCACCCCCTTTACCTCCCAAATTTGGGGAGCGAAAGTGCATCTTATAGTCCAAAAAATGTGGTGATTTCCTCATCCTTTCCAAATGTCTGCGAGTTTTTCCTTCCTTCTCTTCTTTCTCCTACATAACTTCTGTTATCTTTGTCAGATGGAGATGATCTATTATTGGTTCCTCTTGTATACACGGAAAACAATTGCCTAGTAACTATCCCCGTTTCTGAGTCGGTCTTTCACAATGTGGTAGACATATACTGAGGATCCGACGGTAACAGCGAAGAGTCGACACTGAGGTACCACATAGTTGATACAGTAAATTCAAATCCTCTCTCTTTTGGAAAACTTCCTTCCGATATTTTTTCTGGCTTGGACTCCAGATTCCCAACAAGGTGATTGGCCACCTTTCATCTTCCCTACTCTGTGGCACACCAGAAAAAAAACAAACAAAGACTACAAAACAACAAAAAATCCCCCCAAGGAAATAGGATGAGCTAAGACATTATTAAAGGTTGAGTGTTTCAAAATCTGGAACACTGACTACACGCAATGCTCTGAGGACATGGGGCGACAGGAACTCTCACTCACTGCACGCAGAAATGCAAAATGGCCACAGCCCCTGTAGAACAGTCTGGAGGCTTCCTTCACAACTCAGGTGCTCTTACCATGTGATCCACCAATCGTGCTCCTTAGTACTTAGCCAAAGGAGGTGAAAACTTATGTCCACACAAAAGCCTGCATGGGGATGATTATAGCAGCTTTATTAATAATTGCCAACACTTAGAAGCAACCAACATGCCCCTCAGTAGGTAAATAGATGAATATACTCAGGCACATCCTGACAATGGAATATTACTCAGTACCCAAAATAAATGAGCTACCCAGCCGTGAAAACAACACGGACGAAACTTAAATGCATATTACTAGGTGAAAGAAGACAATGTGTAAAGGCTATGTACAGCATGATTTCAACTATATGACATCCTGGTAAAAACAAAACTATGGCCCCGGCTGGTGTGGCTCAGTGGATTGAGCATGGGCCTATGAACCAAAGGGTTCCCAGTTCGATTCCCAGTCAGGGCACATGCCTGGGTTGCAGGCCAGGTCCCCAGTAGGGGCCGAGTAAGAACCAACCACACATTGATGTTTCTCTCTCCCTCTCTCCTTCCCTTCCTCTCTAGAAATAACTAAATACAAATATTTTTTTAAAAACTTCTAAAAAAACCAAAACAAAACTATGGAGGTAGAGTAGCAGAGGAATAAATAGGCACGGCACAGACTTTCAGGGCAGTGAGGATACTCTGTATGATACTATAGTGATAAACACACTTCATTATACATGCGTCCAAGCCTACAGAAGGGACAGCACCAAGAGTGAACCCTAATGGAAACAGTGCACTTTGAGCGGTTATGATATATCAATGTAGGTTCACTGATTATAACGACTGCACCCCTTTGAGGGGGGAATGTGGAAAATGACAGAGGTTATGTATGTGTAGGGGCAGAGGCAATATGGGCCTCTCTGTACCTTCCCCTTAATTTTGCGGTGAAACTAAAAGTGCTCTATAAAGGCCAAGTCATTACATTTTTCTTAATAAGATGGTTAGCAATCAATCGATACCCGAACCCCAAACTACAGAACCAAAAATTCTTTCAAAGGGAGTATGATAAGACAACATTAAAGTGTGAGTCTTCCCGAAGAAGTTTCCCCTCTTACTGTCCATTTAGTAGGATCCTCTCCCTTCTGCTACCTCCTGAGAGGTAGGTGTGCAGGAGCCCACAAGCACCAGAGAGAAAGGCAAATAGACAAAGATATGGGGAGTGGGGAGAGAAACAGGGAGAGAAAGAGAAAACAAGATTTAGGAGCTAAAGACTCTGGAGACTCAGTAACATCTGTATCGTTATTTGAATTTGAGAGGTTAGTGGAGCAAAGCAAAGAAAATCCACATGAACCCGAAGACTGGGACAGTCTCTTTCAAGTAGCAGAGGTAACCTGTCATTGAAACTGTAGGAAGGGAAATGTAAGCCCAATAACCTATGGGCCCGACAGGAAACTACATTTATTGTGCCATAATAACGTGCATGCTGTGTGTGCTTTCAATTTTTAGAATGAATCTTTGACAACACTCCAGAGACTTAATTAGCCCTGGCTGGTGTGTTTCAGTGGATTGAGCACCAGCCTGTGAACTGAATGGTCGCTGGTTCAATTCCTGATGAGGGCACATGCCTGGGTTGTGGGCCAGGTCCCCAGTAGGGGGTGTGCGAGAGGCAACCACACACTGATGTTTCTCTTGCACATCAATGTTCCTCTCCCTCTCTTCCTCCTTTCCCCTCTCTCTGAAAATAAATAAATAAAATCTTTTTTTAAAACAAGAGACCTAATTATAGTTATAGCTCCAAGAAAAATTTCAACTCAATTCAATTAAAATAGACTTTAGAGAATTGGGAGAATAAAGTCAGTAGAAATAAAGGCACATGTAAAGCCATTAAAATCTCCATTTACCATGTGAGGAATTTAAAGATGGTGTTGACAGTTTAAAGAAGAGAAAAATAAAGATTTATGGATTACGCTTGAAATGAGAAAGTAATTGATAGAAGAAGTATGTGGAGTGTGATGAAAACAAGTTAATTTTTTTTCATCGCTCATGGGCAAAAGACTATAGATAATGAAAAAAAGAGATTGGAAAAAAAAGAGAAAACCAAAGATTAGAGATATGGACATGTTATTAAAGGTTTGAAAAAGGTGAGCACGAAAAAATAAAATATCTCAAAATATCTGCCTCTGAGGAGTCACAAGTGGGAGAGGGACACAGTATGTTTAAATAAGAGAGCCTGGGAAATAAAGAGTACTTTAATCATGTGCGAAAAATAATAAAAACGGAGCCACTTCAAAATCAAGTCGAAGCAGCCACCCCAGAGGAACTGCGCTGTGGCGTTACTCTCAAATCTTTGGAATGTTAAAGCTGGGCAAAATAACCTTTGGAATAAGCCTATAGCAACATTGTATACCAAATAACTGTTTGCAAAATTAACAGGAAAGCCGACGTTCCCATTACTGGACTGAAAATTAAAGACATTGTTTAGAGTTAGCCTCACTATGTTAGCTTATATGCATCCATAGAAATTCCTTCGATTCATGCCATTTCCCCCCTTCTCTTTCTCATAAATACCCCTTGCCTCCATCTCCTAATCAAAACACTATTTGGGTTTCTGCCTGAATCAGTGCTTCCCAAAGAGCTACTATTTTGGATCACAAATAAATCCGTGTTGCCTCTGACTTTGGCCTTTTATTTTGAGGTTAACATATCTGTAGATGGTATTTGATTAAATTGCTTCAAACGACTTCACATTTATTAGTATTCACTGTATATATTTTTAAAAATCCTGATTAAAAAATGACAATTAAATTTATGTATGAATCAACTTCTGAGAGATACTACTGATTTATATTTTGGTATGCACTCATATATAAGTGAGATCATACTATAACATTTTAAGTATGCATACTACATGTTATAGTCCTTTTTCTGCACTTACGTATTTCAAATACCTTTAATAGCAATGCAATTGTTTCTGAAACTTTAAATTTATCTTCTTTGCAGATGTACCATAATTTAAAAATACATATATCTCCTACCTCTGCCTAGTATGGCTCAGTTGGTTGGAGCATCGTCCTGTGTACCAAAAGGCTGCCGGTTCGATTCCTCGCCAGCTTGTTGGTTCAGCCCCTGGTCAGAGGCACATATGGGAGGGAACCAATTGATGTTTCTCTTTCACATTGATGTTTCTCTCTCTCTCCCTCTGTCTCTTTCTTTCCCCCATTCCTTTCTCTCTAAAATCAAGTTAAATTATTTTTTAAAAAGTCTTCTACTGTGTGACTTAATTTGTGTGACTTCATCTTTTCACTGTAAAAATAATAAATATTTGTATAATTCAATCTTTGCACATAGTCTTAAGTGTTCATTTGGATAATTCTCTAGAAATTCAATTGCTCAGTCAAATAGATGCGCAGCGTTCAGGATTCTAATGGATGTTACATAATTGCTCTCCTGAAATATATTGATTCAGTCTGCTGTCAGTGTACAAGATAAAAAAGACAAGTTATTTTTATTTTCATTTATTTGAGGGTAAGTAAGGTTAAATATTTTTGCACAAGCCTTTGGAATTTTTATCAGTTCTTCCCTCCATATATTTTAAAAATTAGGCACTGCATTTCCTTTCCTTAATTGATTTGTAAGATTCAATTTCAGTTTATTGTTTTTTTATGTACAGATTTTTAAAAAATTCTAGTGTATTTTCCATTTACTTTTTGATGTTTTTGTCACTTCTAGAGAAGTATTTTCCATCATCTCATCAGAAAAATATTTACTTACTATTCCTCTGTTCTTTGGGCTTCTTAAGGTTATTATATTTAAATATTTTATTGAGCTGAATTTTAATCTACTGCATTATGTGAAGCAGAGTTTGGACTTTTTATATGATTACCACAGCCACTTCCTTAATAATCCATCCTTACTCACTGATTCAAAATGTCATTTTTATTACATACACTTAAGTATAGGATTTTGGTGCTTTTTTCTTTCTCTAATCTGTTTGCATGTTCTTTTAGTTGGATTTTTACTTTACAGTTTCATGTTAAGCTAGGCAAATGAAATCTTTCATTTCAGCTTTTCAACATTCTCCAATTAAGTCTCATTTATATTGCTGTCGGATGAGCTTAAGAGTAATTTTTGTCACAGCGAAAGCCCTCCCAGCCCCTTCCCCAGTTTAATTTGGGTGTTTTTTCTATGCTATTTTAGGTTAATTTGGGGGATTGTATGTCCAAAATATTGATCTTCTCATTAATATATATATATATATATATATGTATGTATTTCTATGTATTCAAATATCCTTTCATGAATATCAGTAAAGTTTTATATATCTTTAAATACCATGCTAAAGAAACTGTACTTGAACATTCATTTAAATTAAAAAAAAAATTTCAAATATGTTCAACCCTTGAACTCTAACCTGAGGAAATAATCAAAGATGTATTTATGAGATTGTTTAAGGCTGAAGTATTTATAAGACTTTACATATGTGATCATAGAAAAGAAAAATAAATGATAAACTATTTTTGAAAAAAAAAGAAATTTACATTATGAAGCTACTATGGAAAATGAGAGCTTTGATTTCGAATAGATTTTCTATTAGGGGTGTCCAACCCACGGCCCATGCACCACATGCAGCCCAGGATGGCTGTGAATGCGGCCCAACACAAACTCGTAAATTCACTTAAGCGTTGTAAAAAATTTTTGTGATTACGTATGGCAACGTATTTAATGTGTGGCCCAAGACAACTCTTCTTCTTCCAGTGTGGCCCAGAGATGCCACAAGGTTGGACACCCTGATGAGTTACCAGCATGTAGGTGAGCTTGCATTTAATTAATATTTAATTATTTCTAGTTTTTTTTAACCACTCATATGACTAAATAGTTGTCAATGTTGTGGATTCATATTGATCCATGTGACGCCTAATATGAATGCTTTGGCTGTCTTTTCCAGTACTTCTCACTTCTTTCATTTGGCATATTTCATTGGTTAGAATATGCAGAATAAAGCCCTGGCTGGCGTAGCTCAGTGGATTGAGCTCGGGCTGCGAACCAAAGCATCGCAGGTTCGATTCCCAGTCAGGGCACATCCCTGGGTTGCAGGCCACGGCTCCCAGCAACCGCACATTGATGTTTCTCTCTCTCTCTCTTCCTCCCTCCCTTCCCTCTCTAAAAAATAAATAAATAAAATCTTTAAAAAAAGAATATGCAAAATAGAACTAAAAAGAGCATTTATGGGTGCTCTTGTTGTATTTCTGGTTTTAATGATACTACCAATACTTCAACATTGATTTGTTGCTTTGATACACATTATTTGTCATGTTATCAACTGTCATCTAGTCTTACGTTGTTAAAGGTATTTTTATTTGTTTCCAGTCTTAAATCAGAGACAAATTATTTTATTCTACCAATACTTTTCATAATGTGTAGAAAATATATTTTTTTCTTCTGATTTTTATGTACAATGAAGGAGATAAATAGAATCTCTTATATTAAGCAATCTGTTTTCCTGAGCTAAATCTAATTTAAGAATGGTATTTTTGTCTGTTGGTGTAATTTGCTTTATTTTGTAGGATTTTGACATTTATATTCCTGAAAATGGCATATAGTTTTCAATCTCCGTGCCGTTTTTTAAATTTCATAATCAAGGCATTGCAAGCTTTAGAATATGCATACAGTTGTTTTAAAACTATTGTTGTGGTTTTGAATTTTTTAAACTAATGATAATTCTTACTTGGATATTTGAAAACAATGTCTTAAGATATTTCTTTTACTGCTTTTTTATTTCTTATAAATTCAAATGTTTAAGTTTCTTATTTTCCCTTTTATCTCAAATATAAATGCATTTAAGGCTACACATTTTCTTTGCTTACAGCTTTGTTCTTATCCTGGAAGTTCTAATGCATTGTTTTCTTATTTCACCACTTTCTATAAATAGTCCACTTCTAAAATCATTTAAGAAAATAACACTACTTTTCCTCCTTGTTACAAAGGCAATGTATGTTTACCACATGAATTGAACGTCACTTTCTATATTATCTATGCTTTATGATCTACTAATTGACTTTTCCTGTTGGTTTCAAATGGCTTGGTGATTTTACTATATTATAATTATTTCTTCTAGGCATTCCGTAACAAAAAATTGGCATACTAAGTTTTTCAATCATGTTCAATGATGTGTTACTGCAAATATATGTTTATCAAGTGCCTATTTTGTTGACACTGTTTTTTTTTCTTTGCTTATTCTTCTATCTAAATATTCTCTGAGTTTACTGGCTGCTGAATAGGAAATGGTATTTATGTGTTGTTTACAAGCTCACCGGTTTTGCAACCTCTTCTGCCCATCACAAACAGCTGGGAAGTTATAAAACGTCTCAACGACCAGGTTTCCTCCCAATCTAATTAAATCAGAATCTTCCAAGGTGGGACCCAGGCATCTTTAAGTTTTAAAGGCTCTCATGAGATTCTAATTAGCAGCAAAGTTAGAGGACCACTGGACTTGTTTGAATGTGCAGGAAAGGAAGTTTCTAAGCTCCAAATTTAAGGTTTATAGATTTTGCAAATGCAGCTGCTTAAACAAATTAGTTACAAATTGGTAAACAAGTTAATCCCAGTATCTTTGGAAAACATAAGTTTAATTTCGCCTGGAGTTGCATCTCCCACTATATTGTTCAGCCTATCCTCCATGCTGGGAAACCATTATACTCACAAATACTTACGAAGGAGAATAATTTTTCAGTTGTGAACCTTTAATTGCCTTTTGTAAAATTCATCCAGATTTCCTTGAGCAAACTGTAGAAAGCATATACATGAGCAATTACAGATCTGGCCTACAGCCTAACTCAAAAATTAAAAAAACTCAAAGGTGAAGTCGTATTCATTCATTGTTTTCTCCTCAGTTTTCTTTTGTAAAAATAGACATCTCTATTTTAAAAGTGGCTTCATGACATCATCTGAAGCCAGTTTCCTTCTTAATGACACGTAATGACAGTAATCCAAATTGTACTTAATTTTTTATGGAATCATAAATTAAATAATAATCAACAAAAAATGAAAATAGCTTGCACCTAGGTGGCCGAAGAATGGTCTAATTAGCCCAAAGGTGATCTAATTTACCATTATTTAACTGTCTACCTAAGAAAAAACCCCAAAACAGCACCTAGTAATAATTCAACCATGAAGCTGCTCATCAAAGAATAAAAGCAATTATTAATTAACTTTTCATTGGGGAAAGTCATACATTTTTCATGTTATCATAACATTTCAAAATGCCTTGGGAAATGAGAAAATTAAGATAATGTGAACTACTGAAATGTTGTAATTCCAACGATAAAACATTTTGCTCAGGCCTCTACTGCAGGTACTGGGTTAATGAGGAGGAGCAGAGAAATGCAGAAAGACATGCGGGCAGGGGACGAGGAAAAGCAGCTTCTCCAGGAAGTTGTTTTAGATTCAAAAGAGATTCCGAAGCTGTTTCAGGTGTTAACAGATTCAAGAAAATGTGCAATATAATTGTTCTCCCTGAATTTACCGGTTAGGAACTGTATCCTACATCTGGTCGCACAAACATACATAAATGGTTGGTTATTGTTTTATACTCATAGCTCTTTCAGAACTTTTTCTATTATAGTTGTCACATTAAGGAAACTACGGGACCTCACTCAAAATTCACAGAGAGCGGAAAAAGTGAGAGAGTGTATTGATAGTTAATATCCTTCTTAGCCTTGGGAATAGCCAATGGGAAAGGATCCCTCTATCCTCATTTAGTAGAGAAGGAGAGAGTAGTTTCCCCACTGAAGGAATCAAATTGCCTAGACAATTTTGGATTAAAGGCCATAGTCCTCTCCCTGTTCGACAGATGCCACCAGATTGTTGGGAAACTCCAGAGAAGGCATTGGACAGTTCAAAACATAACAGGCCAGGTCCCCAGGAGGGGGTGCATGAGAGGCAACCACACATTGATGTTTCTCTCCCTCTCTCCTTCCTTTTCCCTTTGTCTACAATAAATAAATAAAATCCTTAAAAAAAAAAAAAAAACCCATAACAGCTTGTATTTTTGCCCGCCCTGGTAAGCAGGGCTTTAGCAGCATAATCAATTTGATTTAGAAACAATAAAGAGAACTGCCATTTCTTTCACTTGGGCATTATGGGAGAGATTTGGCTTGGATCACCCAATTAAGTGAGCATGAAATCTGAAAGAGAGCAGGCTATTTCTACATGTTCATCCTCTTTTTTCTTTCTACCTGCTAATTATATCTGGTTGCTTCTATTAAATGCACTGGCAGTGAACATTTTAGTGGCTAAAAAGAGTATTTGGCAATCCCACATGCCTAGACTCTAAGGAAGGCTAAGTAGAATCTTTTGCTCTGAACAGGTGAGGCAAAAATACTTAAGTAACTTCACCAAGGTAAAACTATAACAGATGATTGATAAGGGATGGGAACTTTGGGACTGTGCTGTCTATCACTGTACTATTTTTCCCAAAGTCTGTTTGGAACAAAGTTAAACACAACAATAATGTGTATGCAGCATTTTACATTTTCCAAAGCTCTTTAACATGACATCATGGATCAAAACAACCTTGGTGACCAGTTATAATGATCTTAATTTTAGACGTGACAAAATGAAAATTCAAGAAGTTGTCAAAATCTCATTATTTTTTTAAAGATTTTATTGGATTTATTTTTAGAGGAAGGGAGGGAGAAAGAGGGAGAGAAACATCAATGTGTGGTTTCCCTTTGTGCAACCCCTACTGGGAACCTGACCCAAAACCCAGACATCTGTCCTGACTGGGAATCCAACCCATGACCCTATGGTTCGTAGGACAGTGCTCAAGCCACTGAGCCACACCAGTCAGGGCAAAATCTCATTATTTTGAAATAACTGATCAAAAGCTTTACTTCAACATTTAACAATTTAAACCCACTAAACCACAACTTCCTTTGTATCTATCAAACCATTTCCAGGAAGTGTTTGTGGTTTAAATATCAAATCCTTCTACAACATCTTCACTTAACAAACTAAATAGAACTTCAAATGCACCCATCTATTGCCTTACTGTGGAACTTACACGTAATGGATATGTGAAGTGAAACAATAATTTTGAAGGCGTGATGGGCCATCATTCCTTCAATTAAATCGTTCAGTGGTACAAATGACAAAGAGAGAGAGAAAGAGGTGTTTGTGACTCCCACTGAAAATCTGGCAGCACCCAAGCTTGCTTCAATGTTAGAATTACTGGGAAACACCGAACTACCCAAGGACCCTCGTTCTTTCCTTTATAATGCGTGTAAAAATTAGTAAAGGTTTCTTCTTTGTTTCTGAGGTTTGAACAGAGTTTCATCCCCCTTTTTGGCCACCATTGTGCTACTGGCTCCCAAAGAAGCAGCGTTTTCTTTCCTTTTAAAAAAATTGTTTTTATTTTATATTTGTTTTAGGTGTCTGACATAGTCATTAGAGAAGGAGAAACATTTTCTAAAACCACTGATGCTTACCGGCTATTTTTAACAGAGTCTGGTAAATTAGTATTAGTTTCCACTGATTTCTGAACAGCTTCCCCCCAAAAAGGTCAGCGCAACAGCCAGTTTGAGAGCAAACAACCCACCTCTGTTGCATTTTCCTCTGAAAGAAAGTTTTAGCATTGTATGCAACAAGGAGGTCACCTTATCCAACAGCCCTAAGAGCATCTACTAGGGGAGACGTGACTGATGGTAGATGCTACAGGATTGGCTCTCCGTGGAGCATCACGCAGAAATCACTCCTAGTGCTCACCCAGCCAGCCTTCCTGCATTTCCTTAAGGTGAAGACAGACCATACATTTGGAAGTTTCTAGGGATCCCAGGAGTTTCTCAGGGCAACAGGAAGACATTCTAGGCAGGGTAAACTGCTTATGCAAAGGGGAAGAGGTATAAAATAGGGTGGGTGGTCCATGGGAGGAATTCCTGATGGGTTGGTGTTGCCAGAGTATACGAGGAACTGTGAGGAGGGTGAAGGCTGAAGCTAGGACCAGAGCCACGGACTAGATTTTCAGAAGGCAGTCAAGTTAGATTTCATTTTGCAGACCGTTGTGATCACCCCAACTACAAGAACTGGGATTTGTCGAACACTTATAACAAGCCAGATCTTACTCTAGGCACTTTGCTGGCATTAGCTATTTCATTCTTATAGAAGTAAGTATTCTATTAACACCATGGTACAGATGAGTGATGAAGTCCTCTTTATGGAGCTGAGGCAGGAGACAGCATAGGAAGGACTCTGAGACTGCAATACTGTCACTGGCCAGCATTTAGCACCCTGGTTGCCAGGAAACGCCTTTTTCCAATTAGGTGGAATAAATAGTAAACCGAGGCAGGGAGGAGGAAGGAGACAAGTCTCACATGCTAGCTCAGCAATCCAGAGCCTAGACTGATAATATTGCCAGGTGTTTCAGTATCACAAGAAACACTATATTAGTAAGAAAGAAAGCCTTGAAACTGTGCTGTCATCCCAAGGTCTGAATGTGGGAGAGGGTCCTGGGGCCCAAAGAAAAAGCCCATAAAACAATTTTGGTTAATTGCCTACCTCTGGTCACTATCTGTTTTAGGAGGGAGACCCTGATGCTTATAGAAAGCCCATCAATAACTTTGGAAAGTGCCTCAATTTTAATTAACTGTCCCCGGTCACATATTTGTTTTACAACAGGATAACCAAATGGAGTCTGAAGCAAGATAGAAATTCAGGAGGACAGACCCCTGTTCAACCCTAAATTTGGGTAGTCACATTCCCCCAGGAAAGCTGGCGCCACATTTACCCATTAATCAATATGTAACTTTTCCCCTCCTATCCCACCAACTATATAAGTCCTGAGAACAAAGGACTCACTCTTTCTCTTGGGGGCTCTTAGCTCTCGGGTCACAGGGCCTTTGGCCACCCGGCCTCAGGCTGCCCAGGGGCTTGGCACCCTGGTCTTCAGCTGCTCTTGCCTTTCTCACCCTGGTTTGCTCTGAAACTTTGCCTTTCACCCCCTACTCTACCCGGTCCTGTTCTCTTCCATGGAAGTGGGCCACTAATAAACTGATTACCTACTACTAGATTTGCTGATATGTAGTTCTTCACATGTGTCAGCAAGAAGAACCAGTCTCTCCCGTCAACAGAGCTAGTAAGTACCAAACATGAAATTTAAAGGAGAATCTTGCATTTATCTATTGCGCTGCCCTGTATGTTCAGGAAAATCCCCACATTTGCATTGTGCAAAGGAAGGAAGACGCCGGAGACTGTACTCAGTGTGGCCACATATTGTGTGGCAAAGTATTTTTGGACAGCACGCTTCGGGACTCACCATGAGAGGAGAAAGCAAGTATTAGCAGCCCCTTTTGTCAGTGAGAACTTAAGAACGTTTAAGTGATTTGGCCTTAAGTCTTCCAAATGATCATTCACTATACTTCCTGTTCATTTAGAATTATCTGTTCTATTTTCCTAAGATCAGACGTGAGAGAAAACAAAGTCCCCTTTTAAATGCATGCCGAAGGCCATAAAAGTATCTTGAAATCCCAGAGACCTAGTCATCACTGCCCTCTTTCCTTTATCCACCATTCAGTAATCATTTGTCCAGTCTTTTATGAACCTTGCACTATAAACTAGGTCCTGGGAATCCAAGGAGAGTGGACAGATGATCGAGTTCGCTGTTGTCCGCTGAATGCTATCCAATTTGCAGATGCTACTTGGCTGATTGAACTCCTGAAAGTTACGTTCTGGGATTAGCAAGCTCCCGCCCTTAACTATATTCCATTTTACAAAATCATCACACACATCATAAACTGAGAAAATCATAGGTCCAGAGAGGCTCAGTCCTTTTGTGCAAAAGATTTCCTATATTGTTGGCAATAGTCAGCTGACAGGCCGTGGGATGAGACCACGGTGAGGATTTCAACATCTGCAGCTTCTGAATATACCCCACCTTTCTTCGGACCATATACAAGGGGTGGGCAAGCCCTTCAACCAACAGCTTTTCCTTCAGGCCACATTTCTGCAGCCCAGGAGCTCCTGAAATCTTGGTGAGGCAATCTGACTTCGTACTTGACACAGGTATTTATTTTTTCTGACCCTAACAGACTGCTTCTAAGGACACACTTTTCTAGACCTATGATTTTAGGAGAAGAATATCAATATTGACGAAAACAAGTACACTTGAATGTCACTCTACCTACGATTCACTTGTTATTCCTAGAGCGTTCTCCAGCAGGCTAAGCGGGCAATTGAACACAAAACCCCAGGAATTCTGACATCTTCCATTACCTTAAACTGATTGAAAATCAGCTTTTCTTCTGTTAAGATGAATTACTTGACAGCAGAAAAATTCCTCCCATAGTTTTTGCCCCTTTCTGAAACCTCTCCCACCTCGGCTCCTCAGCAACACACTTTGGTGAGTTTAACTTCCTCCTCAGGCATTCGTCGTACAATCCAAGAAAAAGGAGCGAGACTTGATAACTAATTTGCCATGAACTGAGGCACCTGAAATATTTCACGCATGTTATTTTTGTATTTCTTTAAAATAAATGCCCTTCCTATCCTAAGGCGAACTTTGATATTAAAAAGGAGTCACACTTATTACATATATACCAGAAGCCTAAGCTGTTGCCTTTCAAGCCTATATCCCCAAATAGAATTATTTATGAGAAACCTTAACGCAAACAAAGATACTAAACCCTGGGGGGCCCTTGCGCTTTTATATTTGACACCTCCTCTTTTCAAATATTCATGTAGAATAGCCTTAAGTAGGAACTTCAAGATGCGTTATGATAAAACGTTTCCCTGAGCTGCTTTACGGTTGACGTAAAATGAACCGTATTCCCTAAATGTCTTCCCTAAATGAAGAAGGGGTACCTCTCCAACCACTTCGGAATGACAGCATTCGTCCTGCTTCTTTAGCTTACTTCAGAGCCATCACAAGCCGCCACATGTTCCCCGCATCGGAGATAAAGTGCAGATCCATTTTATCACATGTTGATTGGAAAAGTCTCAGTCTCACAGGAGGCTGGAATATCTTTCGCAGCCCATAATACATTTTCCCACTGCTTCATGCTCCACATATTGGAAACCAATTTGCCTCCCGTTATCCCAAGTTTAGAAGTTGGAGCTTAAAAGTGAAGTTTTATAAGTGAATTCACCTACTTTACTTGGCAGGTCGTAAATCGTATCTCTTGCATCATGTGAGGAATGAATGCTATTTCTTTTTTGCCTTCTGTTGAAGTTCACATTATGACAGTAGTAGGGCCTCCAAATTCAAATTCAAATTCAAATTCAAATTTAACTTAAGGTGTGACACCCTCTTTCTGACTAAAAAAGTCATTTCTATGTATAAAAGATGAAATTATGTTTCCTACTACTCAACGGGCGCAAGTGAAATAATAAGTGACGCAAAGTGAGCATTATAAAAGATATAGCAGATGCATAAGAGGCCAAATCATCCATTTCTGTATTTTGTGTACATTCAGCAAAGGTTACCAAGCAAGTCACATACTTCCTTTGGAGTGCCTAGAGATTTTCCCCATCTCTCTACAGCAGCGGTGCAAGTGCAAGATTACAATTTTTAACGTAAGTATTTCATATAAGTTAGATATAAAAGGTTATTATTGGTGTATATAAGCAGAATTTACCACACTTGTTAGGATCAAGGATTTTAAGTAGTTCAGAACAGTAAGGAAGACAGTGCTGGACACCACTCACAAAGAGCTGGAGAAAACACAAAATCGAAAACAAAAGCAAATCAATAGAGCAATATTCACCACAGATCATTAAACCCAATGCACTGGGACAGAATTTAAGAAAAACAATTTATGATGCCTCGGCAGACTATTCCAGATGATTGAATTAAATGGGCTCTTCAAAGATGACACGTTATTACCAGAAAAAGCACGTGTGGAAACCAGGAAGTAGCAGTAAGCTGAATTTATTGCCCAGGAGAAGTTACCACGGTTGTAATACAACATCTTTTTTTGTGATAAGAAATATGGAAAGAGAGTAGCTGTTCCCCTACATTAAGTCCCTTTCAGGTTAACAGGTGCGGCACCAGTTGGCTACAGCGACTCCCGTCAACGCGCTCCTCAGATGGTCCCATCTGCTTCCCACTGTCTGCTGTAGACCAAGGCATGTTAGCATGCCTACCCATTTATCATCCCTTTTCCATTTTGTACTCGTGAACTTGACCATGCCAAAAACCTAGAAATGGACAAAGCTTAACATAATTTTCGTATGTTAAGAAATATACTGAGAAAATACCAGATTTTCCAAAAAGTCCATGTAGTTTTCTTCATAAAATAAAAGACACATTCTTCATTTTCACCAATAACTTGATTGATTTGGAAATTCTGAGCATGTCAGCTATCTCCTAATATTGGCTTCTAGTGGGTAGAGGCCAGGGGTGCTGCTGAACATCTTCCAATGCATGAGACAGCCCCACAGCAAAGACTGAGTTGGCCAAAATGTCAGTAGTACCAAGAAATGTCACAAACCATTTTTGACACATTCGATAAGTCACAGCACCTTCTCCATACATTGTACAAATCCTTTTTTTTTTGCATTTCAGTTGCATTTTTACTTTCTTGAAATAATAAAGCATAATGTGCTGAAAATATCATGCATTTTCTTCCACCTTCAATATTAAAATGGCTGCACAAAAATTCACCAATTTTGGTAAGTTTTTAAAAATGCACGCTGACATGACAGCTGCCACAGTACAACCTAACAAAATTGTTTTAAGTGAAGTTAGAGACCACTAAGTGCTACGAAAGCCATTGCACGGAATAAACCAAACTTTTTGGCTGACCCAATATTTCTGGAGTTGAAGGTCTTTGTAGATTCATGACAGAAAACCATGTTCTGTACAACAAGATCCCTTCATCCCCACTAGTCAACTTGCATGAAAAACACCAATAACCTCGTTCCAAGGACCTATGAGAAGGACAGAGGAACCAAGGACCTCTGGGTTGAAAGGAAACTGCTTCTTCAAATGGACCGTGACACAGAAGTCCGACATGAAGAGTGAACTCTGATGATGGGGGGAGGCATTCAGATTCCCTCGTCACTGTGGAGGTGCCCCCCAAACAACTCCTAGGAAACCCTAAGCCTAAAATGAGAATAATGTAAAAAGCCCACATAATTCCCAATACCTAATATGTGCCTCAAAGCTCTCCATAGCATTCCTTAAATAGATGTGAAGCCTCTATCCCAAAGCCCGGTGAAAGAGAGCTCACTGCTTCCAAATGAAGCTTTTCTGTCTTAAGCCATATTTAACTGCTACCACGTAGTTGTGTTTTTTTTCCATTGGATACCTGTCTCCTTTTCCTTTCTACATACCTTAATAATAATATGTTTCATCCCTTTCCCACTGGATAGCTCTTTGAAGAGTTAAGGACAGCTAATACATGCTTAAATCATCAAGTACTTTCTAGACAGACTCCAGTTTTTCAACCTGTTAAATTATGTTTCCTAGAATGCAACAGCACAGAATGGTCTCATAAACACACTTTTAGTGTCCACAAAGAGACGGTTGGGCATCATTTCTGTGACCATACTGTATTTCTTTCGTTCTTTTTTTTGCATCCTATCATGAATGAGAACCACTGCGAACTCCTGTCTTCCATTTTTTGAACCAATGTGTCATAACTCTTTCAGCATATATTTATTACTTTTTTTGGTGGGGGGTGGAGAGAAGGGAATGATACTTTAAGAGATTCTGTTTTCCCTTTTAAATTGCATCTTGATCCATTAAGCAAATATTTCAGTGTCAGGCACTTGATAAAGAGCATCCAACAAAGTAGAAATAGTCAACATCTCTGTGGAGCGTTTACATAAAAGAAACATTACAATGGCTACTGTGCATTGAAAACTTCTGACATCAGTAAGTAGAAAAGTGAGGCGCAGTTCATGGTCAAGCTTGTACACATAAGCCTCGGTGTGTTTGATCCCAAAGCTAGCTCTATTAACCACTGGTTCCAAATGAAGACTATCACCTATTGTAATAGTCTCATGATTCTTTCATCTGTAACCCTGGCAGATACTGTGATTTAAGGGCCTAGGAACAGAGTAGGAAAGAAATGAAAGCAGACAGCCAGTGAGAAGCCATTTTTAGAGGCAGAGCACAGGCTAAGATGAAGAACAAAGGAAAGATCCACATCGGCAACCAAGGCTGGGTACAAGCAGTTCAAAAAGATAACTGATTTGCCACAGTAGAAAAAAAATTCAGCAGACAACCTCTGCTGGCGCAGCGGCCCCAGGTGGGATACGAAACGCACAGCTGCAGAGAAAGGCTGTTTGCAGACAGGTAATTGATAGGAGCCTGATCATCAGAGGGGGTAGCCCATGTCTACAAACACACAATAAAATCAATGCAAGAATCGTTACTAATCGCTAATTACTAACTTGGTTTATAAATATAATTCAAGAACTGTTATCTTGGAACCATCATATATCCTAGGATAAACCAACTATGTAATTACATGAATGTCTTTAGGAACTTAGATTTTTAGTGTGTAAGAGGGGATTGCCATGCAAATCAATTATATTAATTTTCTATTTCTTGATCTAAGTGGTGGTTATCCAGATTGCTTATGCGCTTCTCTGATGTATATTATACTTCAGGTAACAAAGTTGGTTAGAGATAAATCAGAATATAGAAGAGGGCTTCGAGGAAACCAAAGGGCAAGAATAAAGGTAAATTCTTTCTCCAATAAACTCAGGGCTTATCAATCACTATTGCAAATTTCATTTCTTTTAAATTCTCAGGAAAACCTTATCTGTGTTGAGAATCTCTGGGTCTTGGGCAGTGCTTGGACTCCCGCCAATTTAATTGTAATTGAGATGTTAACATCCTAACATAAATTCCTCTCATGGTTTGAGCTACCTGAGAACTGTCCATTACTTGGATGGGGATCCTTCGGTTTATCGTATCTGCAAACTTCGTAGCGATATTGTCTCCTGAGAAAAGATTTTATTTATTTATTTATTTATTTATTTATTTAAATTTTTAGACAGAGAGGAAAGGACGGAGAAAGAGAAAGAAACGTCAATATGTGATTGCCTCTGGCCCATTCCCCCTACTGGGGACCTGGCCCGCAATCCAGGCACGTGCCCTGACTGGGAATTGAACTGGAGACCCTTTAGTTTGCAGGCTGACACTCAATCCACTGAGCCACACCAGCCAGGGCAGAAAAGGTATATTTTGACCCCTCAAATAATCTCAAGTAAGATTATAGCCCTTTAAGGGAAACATCCATGTATTCGATTAATATCTATTTAAGGACAAGGCTACAGAGGGCATTTCCTACTTTTCTTCTTTCTTTCCCATTTGTAATACATGAATTCCACCTCTAGGTAGTTTATTTCCAAACAGAGAAGGAATCTTAGTTAATTCATCACCACATTCACTTAACTTCTATATGTTACTTAGAAAACCTCTTTGAAACTAGAATTTACATTATTATGACTACAATCCACATTATTACAAAACTGCTATTGAACATACACTATTTGAAGATATTATAAGTTGACAAAACTTTTTAAAGACAGTTATACAGGAATTTTCTTTTGGAGGAGGAGATAGGTAAGTTTGCTTTTACTATGTCAAAAGGCAGCACAGTTAATGAACTCTACAGTGCTCTTAATATGCCACTATGAATACATTCATTTAATGAAATTTAAGTTTTTTTAAGTAGAGAAAGTGCATTACTGAGGTGATAACTAGAGTAATGTGCCAGACACAGTGCAAAGTCATTTGCTCATTTAATCTTCAAAACAGTCATACGAG
Source organism: Tonatia bakeri (assembly GCA_004024845.1). Classification (NCBI taxonomy): domain Eukaryota; kingdom Metazoa; phylum Chordata; class Mammalia; order Chiroptera; family Phyllostomidae; genus Tonatia; species Tonatia bakeri. The sequence continues at coordinate 22,153 of PVIA01006710.1, forward strand.
TAATATTTTTTCTTTTTTGAGAGAGAGCATCAAGGGAAGAGAGGAAGAAAGAGTGGGAGAGAAACATCGATCAGTTGCCTCTTATATGTACCCAGACCAGGGACCAAACACATAACATAAGCATGTGCCTCCACCAGTAATCAAAACCCCCTTAACCTTTTGGTTTGCAAGATGATGCCCAGTTAACTGAACCACACTAGCCAGGGCAAGGTTCATACTGTTAAGATCCTCTGCTACTTACATGAGTAAACTGAGGCACAGAGAAGGTGCATGACTTGCCTGAAAGCATGTAGGTCCTAAAGTAGAAGGCATGTGATTTGAATGCGGCAATTTGGCCTCACAACCCAACTCGAAGTAACTAGATCCAGGTAACCCTCTTGCCGATTCCCAGTTTGGTCGCACATTGTTTGGTCACCCAATCAGCTAGGTCACATCAGTGTTAACCAGTGTGTCCGAGTCCTGTGGTTTCAGAACGGGAATTCTCTCTCCAGAGGACAGCCATACCAATTCATCTATTTCCCTTTCCTTTCTGGCACGTAGTTGGTTTATAACAAGTACCGTTTCACAGAATAGCCAGATCAGTTTTGTCCTCGTACAGCAGTGTTGGCTAGCTAAGGGCTGGAAATAATGTTGTCAGAACAATGGCAAGACATTAGCTACCCTGGTGATTCTATAGAAACAGTATGATGGGCCACATGTCTACTGCTAGCAAGCAGTGATGTGGTTTTCTTTCCTTGCTTGTGCTATTATCTTCTTAAGAATGACATTCTCCAGTCCATATTGCATTTCATTAGTGATTCCTCTTAACTACTAACAGAACAGACCATTTCCAGAATGGTAAAGAGACTGAGAAACAGACTCTTTTATTTCTATTTCCCGATGAGCTGTAAAAGGCCCCTGATTTAGAAAACACTTTAGTAATTTCCAGATTGTTCCCATCCTGCTCCAGTGCTACGTGCCTTTCCCACAGACCAAGAGTCAGAGAGTCTTGACTAGATAGATCGCATTGGAAGTAATGGGGTTATGACTCAATTTCCTCTCCTCCATGTTGGCAGTCTTCTTTCTAAATCTTTTAACCTAAACTTTGGCCCTGTCACTCCATGCAAATCCCTTACATTTGTTTCACTGAATAGACTGTTTTTGACAGTTTCACCTGTAGCGTTACATCAGTACATTTGGAAACTCCTATTGTGGGCTCACTAAAGATCTCAGTCAGAGACGGAACATGACCGTGAAAGAAACAACTGAACATTTCTGGTCTACATGTACCTGTCTATTGTGTGGTCTCAAAAGTGTCACTTCATGTAGATGAAATCATGCATACAGACATCAGTGAACATGCCAAGAAGGGAAACACGATCATATTACTGCAATGTCTCTAAGAAAAAATACAGATGCCCCTTCACTTAAGATGGGGCTATGTCCTACAAATCTATCATAAGTTCAAAATATCGCAAGTCAAATATGCATCTAATACACTTAACCTCCTGTCAGGGAGGAAAGTTTGTCCCCCCAAAATATGCCTCTTTGGGAATATTCATCATTTTAGCCTGGTTAATTTTAAGAAGCAGCAGATCGGGGAGAAGCTATGAAAACCAAGTAGAAGTGACCTTTGGCAAAGACATTTACATCGTAAGGGAAATCTCTGGTAAGGGTGCCGGGGGTGCCTCCTGGCACTGCACCAGGCCAGCCTTCACTATCAGTGGAGAAGGCAGGGCTTTAAATTTTCATGAGAACCTTACCCTTGTTCACTGTGCTTTTCCTAGTCACCTCCTATAACTGACTGTCCACCCCCACAACGTCTTCTTTTGTCTTTAGCTCAAGGTGGTGGCTTCTGCCATTTTGCAAAGTTACACAATTTTACTGTGTCTCTACCATACATACAGGAGGTGTTCATGTTATTAAGCTTGCGTTTGTCTTTCTCCTGCTCATCTGTTTCAGGTTGATTTGACTATTAGGCCAGCCCGAAGAACCTAGAATGGTAGAAGAAAACTTTTTCTCCCCCTAAATACTAATCATAGCTTAGCCTGGCCTACCTTAACTGTGCTCGGAACACTTGTATTAGCTCGGATGGAAAAACCTTATATTAGGTGGCAAAACTGCCACAGGGCCTCAAGAGAGTATTGTACTGCATGTCACCAGCCTGGGAAAAGATGAAAGCTCAAAATTCAAAGCACGGTTTCTATTGAATGTTTATCGCTTTTGCACCATCGTCAAGTTGAAAAAATTGTAAGTTAAACTACTGTAACTCCGGACCATCTGTATATCATTTAAACACCAGATGTACTGCATGACTGGGCTCCAGGTATCTGTGGAATAGCATTGTTCACCTTTTTTCGCATAAAATTATGCATTAACTATAGAAATGCTGGGATCTACATAACATGGAAGAAGAAAATATATATTGCATGTCATTCTGAGAAAATGCTGGAAAGGCATAAGGGTGTTTCCTTGCAGTTGTTTTGACTTGGTTTGGTTTTTAGTTTTTGTCGTTACTGCTTTATGGTTTGATTGCTTTATTTTGTCTATATAGACAGATACTCATTTCTTTCCATTCTTTTTTTTTCACTGAAGGAAATACATGATTTTATAAGAAGAATGGAATAGTGATTGGCATATAATACCCATTTAATAAAGTTTTCTGTGGTATGCTTGATTCTATTTAACTTCAACATGCTATTCCTACTTCTCTTTTAAAAACATTCATTACACAGTTTGTTTGCAGTTTAAAATGCAGTCATTATGAATATGTTAGATAATTCTTATATGGCAAATACTTTAGGACAATGCTCGTGTTATAGAAACTCAATAAATCGCCCTGGCTGGTGTAGCTCAGTGGATTGAGCGCGGGCTGCGAACCAGGCATCGTAGGTTCGATTCCCAGTCAGGGCACATGCCTAGGTTGCAGGCCATGTCCCCCAGCAACCACACATTGATGTCTCTCTCTCTCTCCCTTCCCTCTCTAAAAATAAATAAATAAAATCTTTTAAAAAAAAAGAAACTCAATAAATCTTTGTAAGATATTGAATAAGATTTTAATTAAGTAATTATTTAATACCACAATTCCACTGGTACAATAACTGCTTTCAATTAATGTTTTGTTTATCATTTTCTATATATTTTCATAAGCATATTATAAAGAAAATACCATTGCTTTTCCTTTTTAACAAAACGGAAACACTATACATACTGACTCCATCTCTGAGATCATTGAAGGCCGTTATAAGCTTTGTTTGAATGATTTGAGTGAACACCCTTAAACAAGTACAGTACTGCTCTGTCATGCCCACATCCATGTACATCTGCGCCTGGATTTCCTTGGTTGTCAAAGTGTGCCGGTTACCATTTGGTCTCTTCGAAGAATAGCATGAACAAACTCCTCCTAGTTCTGTGGACACTGTATTCAGGTTAAATTCTTGTCCCAGTTCTAAGGGCATGCCTTCTTGTTCGTAGGGATAATTTTAATCGAATATCATTTTTTGACACTGAAACTGCAGGCTTTTAACTTTAACACCTAGTGCCTTTGAGGGGGGGGCTGATGAACACAGCATGGCATACTATACCTTGGTGACTCGTGCAGGCAGATGGCACAAGAGCTCAGGACTATGTGATGGTAAGAACGTGGTGATACTGTGCACATGTGTATTTTGCAAAGGTGTCAGTAGAGAAAAGCAGTTAAATAATTGAGACTGCACCACATTTATAGAACAAAACGGTATGTTGTAAATAAAAGAACTTGAACCACTGCAGCTTGTACTATAATTGCATTTCAAGAGGCCATTTAATTTATCCAAAATAACATCGGCTGTCTCGCTAAGGTTGTACACTTGAATATTATTCCTTTTTTAGTATTTGTTTTTTATTCAATTTAAAAATAGTATTCGCTGTTATAGATTTATAAGTCCTTTAGCCACAAAATGTGTGCCTTTGGTTTTATATGTGTGCTTATATAAATGACTTTTATGAAAGTTAATTTGTCAGCATTGGCTGACAATGGGAATTTTTTATTCCTCTGAAGCTGGCCTGTGTGTGGCTGAAGTTTGAGAAGCACCACACTCTGACAACTATCAAGTAAAATGTCTTAACACTGCGGGAATTGGAGATTGGCCCTTTGTAGAAAAACTGTACTAAGAAGAAATAGAGTAGATTAATGTGGTTTTTACATGCACATCAACTCATATACGAGGGCTGAAGTATTTGTAAAGTGACTGTTTCATTAAAGCAAAATACGTTTCACAGCGTTGTTGGGCAGATGCAACTGATTTGGCTTAATAAGAATGGAATTACCTTCCCGTGCCTGACATGCTTGAAGGGAACGTCACACCAGTACAAGTCAGGACATCCATTCCATTATGGTTGAGTTAGCGTGGAAAATAGCGGCAGAAGACAAAATGCATTATAACCAATGAAACTTCTATACTACACTTGGAAGGATACTAGTGTCAGTAGGGGTACACTAGAAGGGAACAGTGGTGACCTGAGATGTGACCCATCCTTCGAGGGTCTACATCACATCTGAAAATGCCTTCCACCTGCAAGAAGAGTCACGAGGCCCAGAACTTGTGTTAATATGCATAACCTAGGAGACCAAAGACAGCCATAGGTTTCTACTGGACCGAATTTATATATACATACATACATACATACATACATACATACATAAAGACACATTCCACATGCACATCGATGCATGAATGTCCATATAGAGTAATCTATATTTTGTGATAAAACTGTGTCTAAAGGGAAGAGAGGTCACACGCACACAAATCAATGACATTATACAAGAATTTAGAAATGATGGCAAGGGGGTATAAATAAAGAAAACAATAAATTATATAATCGATAATCTTTATGTCTGAGTGTTCAATAGTTGTGAAAACGTTGATGATGCCATCTCTGAACACCGAAACTTTTTATAAGCAATGTCTGATTTTATTGGATATTTGTTTAGTTTTAGGATGGGGTCTAATTTCCTCTCATTTTTTTTAGAAATATTTTATTTATTTATTTTTAGAGAGGGGAAGGGAGAGAGAAAGAGATGGAGAGAAACATCAATGTGTGGTTGCCTCTCAAGTGCCCCCCAACTGGGGATCTATCCCACAACCCAGGCATGTGCCCTGACTGGGAATGGAACCAGTAACCCTTTGGTTTGCAGTCCAGCACTCAATCCACTGAACCACAGCAGCCAGAGATAATCTCCTATCTTTTTTTAATTTGTACACAGCACTTTGTTAACCACATAATAAATTCTCAGTAACTACTATTCTGATCGTATTAGTCCAAATATAGAAATGAGAAATATCTGCGGCTTCACTGCCTTCTTAGTCCTTAGTAAATATTGCTCACTAAGTAAATGGCTTCAATATGTAAATGGTCCAGAAAAAAAAAGTTAGACTCACATTTGAGCAATACCCATTGGTTGTATACAATCAAAGTTGTATGTGGCCTATCAAAATTCATTGGAGTTATACCGAAAGCACTCAGCAATGTGAAGAGGCTTCCATTGAATACAGATGGAAAAATATGGGAATCAATAAGGATAATAAGAAAAAAAGGATTGAAATATATCAATTATATTTAAATACATTTAAATCCATACATTCATAGTGATACCAAAACAAACAAAGAACAAAAATAAATCAATAAAAACCACCACTGATAACCTTTGGATGACTGGGAACCGAACTGGCAACCCTTTGGTTCACAGGCCAGTGCTCAATTCATGGAGTTACACCAGTCAGGGCAAAAGTGTTCCCTTTAGAGAAATATTCCAGCTAATCAATGAAGAAGGAATGTAATCCATAATGAAATAATTAATCAAGACTATGATCATCAATGTTTGCTACTATCTCTCATCATAAAAGTAAGGAAACCAAACATTATGTACTTTTTGATGAAAGTACACAACATTATAAGGTCAACTTTCAGAGCAAACAAATGACAACAACACAAGCCACCAAGAACCTGAGTATGAGCAGCCTAATTTATAGAAACCACAAGGCACAGAGAAACATTTTGAAGAATACCATGAGAATATAGTCAACAAAATCTAGTTAAAAGTTCCTGTTTCTCAAAAAAAAAAAAGGAAAAAGAAAGAGAGAGAGAGAGAAGAGAAGCTTTTAGTAGACATCTAAACTTAAACTAGATTTAATAATTACATTTAAAAATGTCAATGTAGCCTTTTCACAAAGATGGTGCCCGAAGAGAAGAAGGAAGCCCCTGCCCCTCCCAAAGCTGAAGCCAAGGCAAAGGCTTTGAAGGCAAAGAAAGCAGTGCTGAAAGGTGTGCACAGCCACAAGAAAAAGAAGACCCACCCACCACCCACCTTCCAGAAGCCCAAGAAACTGGGCTCCAACGGCAGCCTAAATACCCTCGGAAGAGTGCCCCCCAGAGAAACGAGCTTGACCACTAATCCATCATGAGGTTCCCCCTGACTATGGAGTCAGCCGTGAAGAAGATAGAAGACAACAGCACACTGGGGTTCATCGTGGATGTCAAGGCCAACAAGCACCAGATCAAACAGGTTGTGAAGAGGCTCTGTGACCTGTATGTGGCCAAGGCCACCACCCTGATCAGACCTGATGGAGCGAAGAAGGCATATGTTCGATGGGCTCCTGACTAGGATGCTTTGGGTGCTGCCAACGACATTGGGATCTTCTAAACTGAGTCCAGCTGGCGAATGCTAACTATAAAAATTTTATGCTAAAAATGTCAATGTACAGTTTTGTTTGGTTCAAATTAATTACTTAAAAATTAGTGGAGTCCTACAGTATAATCTGAGAAACATAAGTACTGTATAGTTTGAGATATTAAGAAACTATTACTTTGGGGAATATGACAGTGGCATTGTTATTACGTTTTAATGGAAGTTTCTTTTACAAATTATATCACTTCCTCGAGAGGATTTGCTTTCCGGGATTTGCTTCCAAACAGAGCTAGAGAGTGGGTGGGTAGAGTGAGGAAAGCGGATGGTAATGATTATAATGGCTGAGGTTGAATGAAGGGTAGGTGGTATTTGTTATACTATTTTCTGTATGTTTGAAATTCTCCATTATAATACATTTTAAAAACTGGTCCAAGCGTACCTGGAACGCATGAATGGCAAAATACAAGTTACGCTCAGAACAAAGATGTCTTAAGCCCTTCCCTTTTTCCTCATCTTGGTTTCAAGGTCAGCACACTCTTTGATCATTACAGTTTCAACTTGGCCCCAAGAGACAGTTTATAGATTTGTTTGTTTACGATAGTCAATGAAGTAATCAGAAAGTCAATATAATAAAATGGGCCAACACTCTGGAAAACACATGAGCATAAACTACAATTGTTTACACCTCTCTAACGAAATGGACATTGAATAATACTTAAAACAAAACATGTAAGATTCGGGGTACGTTGGATCCTGGTTATGCAAAGCAAAGGTTAGGCCACATCTGGTGAGTGTGGGAATCAGGTGATAGCCTTGCCTTTCAGGATTTATTCGCGTCTAAATCACATGGGGGATCTATCAAGGATTTCCTGGTAAAAAGCAATGAGTCACGGAGAACTGTCCATTACCAGACCACACATGAACATTCATGTCCAATGACATTTGAGGAGCTACAAAAAGCACAATTTCTGGGACAAAAGTCTATTGTTCTAAGATAAAATTTAGCTTGCCGATAGAGACACAAGAAGCCAAATAATAACTCGAACTAAGTGTTAGAGAAGTCCCAAGCACACCCTGATTGCTGTTACCCGAATCCATAACTGATTTTGCCACTTTGGTGTCATATGTGTTCCCCAGGAGGCAAGGTGTACATGTCACTGGAAGGATGGCTTCTATTAAAACACTCCCTGGGGCCTAGCAACTCTACTCAGGCACCCTAGAACAGAATATAATGCTGAGCATGGGAAGTTCCCCCTTCCCATTTCATTGATATGTTTAGTAGCTGCAGTTTTATGCACATTAAAAACACCGAGCAAAACACCAAAACAGCAGCCCTGAGGAGGTGAACGGTGGCCCAGGGAATAGCATTGAGCCGCAGCAACTATTTGGGCAAATATCTCCCTCCATTAGAGAGTCCAGGGTGCAGCTGATAAATGCGTTGGAAGGCCCTGGGAAAAGCACTCAATACAGAACTAGGGGAGGCGAGCAGCAGTCCAAGCTTGAGAGTGCTTGAGTGACATACAGACAAGGACAACGATGCAGACTGGAGTGGGAAACACTGAAGAGTGGCCAAGGTCTTGCAGATGCACATGGAGAGGCTAAATAAGCGAGCAAAATTAGGGTACTCCAGCCAATGCAACCTATTATTACACAGGCTTACAACTCCACAGGCAGTTTGGGTTTTAACAACATCCATGTAGTCCTCAGGGCTTGGCTGGGCTGGATGTTTGCTGAACCAAACGCCCGTAGGCAGTGCAAGGCCGTGCATATTCAGCAACTGGTGCTGCTACCCACCTGTCTCCCAAGCCAAAGACACTGGAGACTTTCCCTCTCCTCTCTCATCCCTGCTACGAATGAATAAGCGAGTGCATGCAGCGGATGACCACGTTCACCATTTTCTTCAGAATCTGTTTTTGCTAGCTAGATGTAAATGGCTTTACTCGAGGTGCTTCCAATTTTTTAACGGATTTATTTATCTTTTTATGACAGTGATTTAGCACCCCTGAAAGTTTTCAGTTGCCTTCCAGTTGTTCTAAAAAATGGGATAGCTATTTTTAGTGAAAGGAAATAAGGGAGAAAAGGAAGTTCTCGCTCTCAATTTGAGTTTTGAGAGGATCAAATTGCTTCAGCTGGAAGAGTCAACGCTGATGGGAGTAGCGTAGCAGCAAGAGAATCCCCCAAGATATCACTCTAAAGGTTATTTTTAAGTTTTCATCTGCTACAAACATAAATAAGTAAATGCATAAATAAATAAGTAAGCAAGTGCTTTGAAAATAATTTTTTACCTTACATAACATAGTCACTACATAGTATAGCCATTTCATAGAGTAAAACAATTAAAAGTAACTTGTTTTTTCCCTCTATGTTTAAATAATAAAAATTTATATATAAATATAACTATATGCGGGTATATATATATGTGTGTGTGCATATATGTGTCAATATCGGTCTATATGTATACACATATGTATGGTTAATCAATTCTTAAAGTGAAATAGTATATGAAAATTCAAAAAAGAAAAGAATGTTTCTACCTGTTACTCCACCCCATGCATAGGTGCAAATTGAACCACCACCAAATTCTGTTTCCTATATATAAAACGGTATAATATTGTTATGACACCAAACAGGCATGCTCTAAGGTGCCTTGCACAAACACATTTATCTATTTATAGTGTTTTATTCAGAGCCATTTACACATATATAATGAACTATATAATGATACACATATATAATTAAAACTACATAATGATATTTCAATGTCTGTTTGTATAAAAATTGTGCCATAAAAAAAATGTAGTATTAAGGTCCCTTGTAAGGACTACCATGTAGCTATGTCCATTTAAATTAACTATCTACCTATCTATTTTCCTATTACCCAGCTACAGCAAAAAATCCATATATATATCTATACTCTTTCCCTTGTGCAATCAAAAATGAAGCACACAGTGTCTGAAGTAGAACTACTATGTTAAAATGCTTGCACTTTGCCCTGGCTAGTGTAGCTTAGTGGATTGAGCACTGGCCTGCAAACCAAAGGGTTGCCGGTTCGATTCCCACTCAGGGCATGTGCTGGGTTGCCAGCAAGGTCCTCAGTAGGGGGCTCATGAAAGAGGCAACCACACATTGATGTTTCTCTCCCTGTCTTTGTCCTTCCCTTCTCTCTAAAAATGAATTAAAAAAACACATTTGAACTTCTAATTTTGAAAGATAATAGCAAGTTGATCTCAAAAGCCTACTCCAGTCTATGATGGCTTTGTGCCTCACACTCTTGCCTCCTGTGTGCATTCATAAACATTTTACCTTTGTCAGTCTGATAGGTGAGAAATGTCTTCATTTTCGATTCTTCAATTATGACTATATTAGACACTTGTGTTTCTTTTAGTTTTAATTGCCCATTCATTTCTTTTATTAATGTATCTATGATTCAACTTTTTCATATCAATTTGTAAGTATTTAAAAATACTTATTCTATTCCTAAATGCATTTTCTATTATTTCACAAATTTTGTTTAAATAAAATAAGACTTTTCTAATTACTTAAGCTATGAACTTCTGAAAAAACTTCTTTTCCTTTATCACTCACTATTAATGTTACCAATTTTCAAAATACCATAAATGCCTATAAATAGTGCAATACACTGAAAAACACGTGGTATGTTTTTGTACCTTTTTAAAATCACAATTTATTCTTATTTGTATTCTAGTTTTCTGGGCCCTATGCCTATAGTATTTCAAGACTCACGAGATTAGACAATGTGTAGTGTGTGTGTGTACTGTTAAAGAGAAAGCCTTAGACCCAAAATGGCGTCCCTTGTGCTAAAGCCCATGAGAGCAAACCTAGATTTAATACCTGACCTAATTGCGGTTTCAACCTTTCCTAGAAGTAAAATCTCAATCAACAAGTCTGGAATTTTCTGATCAAGCACCAGAAAGGTAATTTGTCACTTTGGGCCCCCTCGAGTCCCCAGAGAAACAGGAAGCAATCTGCATGATATAAACTTTTGATGTCCCCTTCTCTCCAAAAGAAGATGTCCTGATCTAAAAATAACCCTTTCTTTTCTTCTGTTAATAGTTCCATTGCCCCACTTGGCTTCCTCCTTCCATTCTGTACAACACCTCAGAGAGACTTTCTAGGTGCTAGATGGAATCCTATTTGATTCACGAATTGCTTAATAAAGCCAATTAGATCTTCAAATTTGTTCAGTTGAATTTTGCCCTTCAACAGTATGTGTGCGATATTATATCATACATGACATATAACTATCTAATTGAAAAAAAAAGTGGTAGTCAAGTTTATTTATTATGTTAAACGTATCAAAAATCCATGGAGCCTTGAGTTGGAAATAAAACCACTTGATTAGGCATTCAGGTTCAGAGGAGGTAAGCAGATTTCATGGAATGAAGACATAAGTACTAGCTACATAGGCAACATGACAGATGTAGGCATTATCTACAGAGAAGTATGACACCAAAAGGAATAAGAGCTAGGATGATACCTTCAAGAGCCTGAATTACTATCATTTTCTATAGATACATACCCACTTAGAAAAATACATTTATAACCTTGGCTTTTAATCAAAGGATGAGCATAATCAAAAGCTATGAAGAACTTTTATGCCTTGCTTATAAACATTGTTATTGAGATTGCTAAAAAATTGCTCAGAGGCAACATAGCATAAGAGTTTGGGCATAGAGGAAGCCTGATTGCCTAAGTTCGAATCCTGACTCTTAACACTTACTAGTCATGTAATGCAGTGCAGAGCGGAGGTCCCCTGAAAGTAGGAGAAAATCCCCCAACTTTTGGTTGGGGGAAGGGGGATGTGGATGATAGGGCATGTGGAGATACTTTGCATAACAATGGCAAAGTAATAGTGCCTTTCTTGAATAGAGAGGGATGAGGTGCAGGGCAGAAGGTATATGTGACTTTAAGAGTGTATAGTGACTTGTGACATGGTTGGGGGAGGTGGATGTCCGTGCATCATGAGAAACTCTTGCCCCGACTAAAGATGGCAGCCCCAAAAAGGTAAAAGATATGGGGGAACTGGCAAAAGTGATGCATTATGGGCAGGATAGGATATGAGGTCATATAGGAAGTTCTGGGCCACGTATTTAAAATAAGGGAAAGAAGAGAAAGAGAAGGGCTCTAGTCTGCCATGAGGTCTGGTGTGTAAAGAGATGCCATGCGGTTTGCAGAAGAAGCTATGTGGGCTAGGAGAGAGGAAGCAGCCATGCGGTCAGAAAGGGTATGAGGAGAGAGCTGATAGAGCTGTGTGGGGACCCAGCAGCACTGATGGAGCTATGTGGGAACCTGCCTAACCAAGCACAGATTCATGAGACATGCTTGGAGCTGAACTGGGACTGGGAATGCTGAGGTGCAGACTTTCAGCTCCTCTAAAGGACATACGGAAAAGCCACTCTCTTGGGACGTGTGCCCCTTGGACTCCACCATAATCCAGTGAAACATGGCACATGTTTTCCTGAACCATTACATGGAAGCTGAGGACCCCGGATCCTGAAAGAGAGAGCTGCTGTGAGAGGATGGCGACTCTGAAACACACAAGTATACCTTCTAGAGGGGATGGAGACGTATTTGTGCAGCCGGCTTAAGAACACATAAGGACATGAGAATCTTCTGGCCATGGTTTTGATTTTAGCCTGGTGGGGAGTAGGGGAAGTACTAGGTCTCGCAGGAGAACAGGGCTCTGAGCAGGAGTGCTCTCAGCACCCCCAACTGAGGCTGAACCCTGTTAATAAAAACCTGTTTCCTTCAACACTAACTGTTGAGTCATGTGTCAAGGCATCATGTGGCTGAGGCCTGGTTTGCTAAATTAGAGTTTTATAATCCTGGGTAAGTTCCTTAGTTTCTTCATATGCAAAATTTGAATAATGATCGTATCTACCTAATAGGGTTCCTGTGAGAATTAAATGCCTAAATCCGTAAAGAGATAAGGATGATACCTGGACATAGTAACTGTTTTACAATTGTTACTGAGTGTTCTATTATTATCCATGCCTTTTAACTAACCAACTATGTACATTATAAAATCCATGTAGAATACTGTGGAAGACCAGAGTTCACCCTAGTGAAGATTTGATAGATTTTTCACCATTAGTAAAGAAAAGGTATATACTGTATATTTCATCTTTGGTATGAGTTTCCATGAACCTTGGTACCATAACTTTTGGCTCAAATTCAGTAACTCTGACTGAGTCAAGTTTCTGTGAAAATCTTCTCATCACTAATTTAGTTAGGTTTCTGGTTATTTTTATTGTATTTTACTGAATCTGATGTATACGAGGTCTGTCCAGAAGGTATCCCACCATGTAATATGAAAAATAGAGACATTTACTGAAGAAGATAACAAGATACAAGAAACATTGTACATAGGACAATGATGCCTCAGTCCCCTTCAAAGTAGGCACCTTGGGACCTCACACAGTTCTCCCAGTCACCATTAGCTGCCCTGTTGTATATTACTAATCTCATTGATGGTCTGAAATCTCTTCCCTTTCAAAGGTGATTTTAGTTTTGAGAAAAGCCAGAAGTTTCAGGGTGCCAAATCTGGGCTGTGGCGGAGGGGGGTTGAGTTACCTGTGTGGTTTTATGTTTTGCCAAAAAATTCTGCACAAGACACGATGCATGGGTGTATTGTTATGATGAAGCTGCCAATCACCAGTTGCCTATAGGTGCAACCTTCCGAATTATCTGAATAATTTCTGCAGAGGAATGTTCAAGCGTCACACAAAATTTGATGCAGATTCATTGGTCTACTCACTCATGTTGAATGTGATGGCCACATACACATGCTCACTCAATAGCTTCTACTGCTCCCACTGACAAGTACAGTGAAGTCGTCATTGTTCACATAAGCGCATTCCAGTCCACTCTCCTAGGCTGCCAGGTTACATTGATGTCATGCAAACCATTCTCATTATGTTAACAACGGCTGGACTTTTTCTAGACAAACCTCACTGTATATACCTTCTCCAGCAAGATGGTAAGGGAATGCAACTGCATACTCTCCTGTTTTAGATTTAATCACTTCTAAAGTATATACTTAGAAGATGTAAAACTGTACCCATCATAAAACACACCAAACTTTTTGACACTCTTACTATTGAGAGGTAGGATTTATGTTCTTTCACCTCGATTCTGGATGAGCTTATAACTGCTCTGACAGATAGAGGATGGCGGAAGTGATACTCTGTGACTTCCAAGGCTGTGTCATGAAAAAGACCATGCAGCTCCTGTCTTGTTGTTGGAACAACGACTGCTTGAAGCTCTGAGCTCCCACATAAGAGGTCTGATGGCTCTGAGTCCGCCATACTCACAGGAAACCAAACAGTACAGCAAGGTCATACGTAGGCCTTCAGAATTCTAGTCCCCAGCTATTGCGTCAAACTTAGCTTCCAAGTCTTCACGGCTGAGGTTTTGCACATCACAGAGAAGAGACAAGCTGCCTCTGTCATGTCTTATCTGGATTTCTGACCCACAGTATCCATGCACATAATAAAATATTTGTTCCAAACTGTTCAAAACTTAGGTGATTTGGTGCACGACAAAAGTTAGTAGAACATGCTTTTAAACTGTCTGTATTATTCTAAACAATTGAAAACATGAAGACTCCAAAATGTTTTCTTAATAACAACAAAAAAATACAGCCCACATTTTGATTTTTGTCCAAAAAGTCATGTCCACTGGAAGAATGACAATTTTTATTCTCATCATGGGATAAAGATACATATAGCTAATCACCAGTTGTGACCTATGAAGAGTCTTATAGAGCCAAAGAGTCTTCTAGGCTGGTTGTGACCTACAAAGAGTCTCCTAGAGCCAAAAAGTGGAAAAAACCAACCCTGGCTGGCGTAGCTCAGTGGATTGAGCACAGGCTGCGAACCAAAGCACCACAGGTTCGATTCCCAGTCAGGGCACATGCCTGGGTTGCAAGCCAGGTCCCCAGTAGGGGGCGAGTAAGAACCAACCACACATTGATGTTTCTCTCTCTCTCTCTCTCTCTCTCTCTCTCCCTCCCTTCCCTCTCTAAAAATAAATAAATAAAATCTTTTTTTAAAAAAGTAGAAAAAACCCAAATGTGCATCTGCTGATGAAAGCATATACAGTGTTTGGTACAGCCACACAATGGAGTTTATTCAGCAATTAAAAGTAATGAAGTACTGATACATTGTACAGTTGAGTAGACCTTAAAGGCTTTATGCTAAGTGAAAGAAGCCAGACATTAAAGGCCGCATATGGTCTAATTCCATTCATATTAAATTCCCACAAAAGGCAAATTCATAGAGACAGAATGTGGACTAGTGGTTGCCAGAGGCTAGCAGGAAGATGAATGGGGAGTGACTATATTTCCCGGGCATGAAGTCTCTTTTGGTGGATGACAAAAATATACTAAAATTAGATAGTGGTGAGAGTTGCCTGGCTCTACACATATACTAAAAACCATTGAATTGTACATTTTAAAAGGCTGAATTTTATGGTATGTGAATTATAACACCATTAAGCTGTTATTAAAAAGTTCCTGGAATATCCCATTTTTGAAGAAACACATATATATATTTTTTTCTCCCTGAAGTCTTCTCAAAAAGTTTCCAGCTCATTTCATTGTGCTGTGGCTTGCGGGAAGCAGCGCGCTCTGGGTTGATTTGCTTAAGTTTCATTTTAGTGTTAGAATCCCCTCCGCTTCCACATCCTAAGTCTTTTTTTTTTTAAATTTGAGGCTCAAAAACAAGCAAACAAACAGAAGAGGCACTTCCAAATCCCCAATGATTCAACAGGTTTTAATGTGCAGATGGTAAGCTTTTGTTTCCCTCATCTTTTGGTACCAGAGAGAAGGATGTAAAATAGATCTACTTGGTCATAATGTGTGCTTAAAATGGAATTCCTTCCTTTTATCTTAGCCTTGTCTTGTTTTTTGAGATACAATTTCTGTTAATTTTATGTCAATTTCTGGCAAAATGTTATCATGTACTAATGATTTTCTTTGGTAAATAAGATAATAAATTTGTCTCTATCAGATAGGATAGATGGATGATAGAATATTAGATAGAATATTAGATCAATATGTCACTACTTTCAAGAGCCATCATTAACATCTCTTTAAAATATGCACCGCAGATGAAAAATCTCATCCAGAACATTCTGGAATCAATGGCAAATCTGCTTACAAAGTTCTTGAACTATTTATTTTTTCAGGCACTTTCTTCCTAATCACAGAGGGGGCAGATACTAGTCGCTGCTTCTCCAATACGCATTCTGTTCTTCTTTCTTTGTAACAAACTTCAGAATTCTGATTTTGTTTAGATGTAGCAACGTGTCTAGCTAAAATAAACCACATTCTAGCCTCTCTGCCAGCCAGCAGTGGCCTTGTAACATGGAAGCGGAAGACTGCTGGGGATTTCTGGAAAAGTTTTATTTCCTTCCTTCCCTCCCTCCCTCCCTCCCTTCCTTCCTTCCTTCCTTCCTTCCTTCCTTCCTTCCTTCCTTCCTTCCTTCCTCCCTCCCTCCCTCCCTTCCCATTTTTACCAGCTTTATTGAGATAAGCTGCCTCTTTCTTATTCTTGCTTCTGAAGAGGAACACAATATGTCACCCCAAAATAAGCCTCTCTGACATAAGGGTTTTCTTGAGCTGATTATTTTTAAGAAAGAACATACATAGAAGAATCATAACATAAGTAGAAGTTCTCCTTCTGAAAGAGACATGCATATTTATAAGGGAAATCTCCATTTGTCAAGGTGTTCCCCACTCTGTTCCAGGAAGAAGAGGAGGATTAAATCTCCAGAAACTCTTATCAATGGAGAAGGCAACTGATTTAAATCTGTGTAACAACCTGACCCTTATTTACTATGCTTTTCCTGTGTCCTACAACTGGCTCCCTCTCCCCAATACCTTTTTTTTTCTCTTTACCTTGAGATGGTATTTAAGTTGGTGGTTTGGGCCATTTTGGGGGAGTGATTCAGTTTTCCTGAGTGTCTCTACCTGAAGTATACATGTTACTCATTTTGTTTGCTTTTCTCCTGTTTCTCAGTCTTTTTTTTTTTTTAATTTCTTTCTTCTTTTAAAGATTTACTTGTTTATTTTTAGAGGAGGGAGAAAGAGAAGGAGAGGAACATCAATGTGTGGTTGCCTCTTGCGTGCCCCCTACTGGGGACCTGGCCCACAACCCAGGCATGTGCCCTGACTGGGAATCGAACCTGTGACCCTTTGGTTCACAGGCAGGTGCTCAATCCACTGAGTCATACCAGCCAGGCCATGTTACTCAGTCTTTTATTACAGGGGCCTCAATCAAGAACCTAGGTAAGGTAGAGGGAACACTATTTTCCCTCCCCTACACTTCCTTGTATGTCTTCATTCCCTGGAATATAGGTATCAAGCTACAGGTATTGACACCATCATTTTGCAAACAGGAGAAGACAAGCGTGAGAGTGAGGTAGCACATTCTGACTGACAGAGCAAAAAGACAGAAGGGGCCTGGGATGTTAATGACATGATAATGCCACTTTCTTTCCTCATACTGCCTTCCTTCGGAATTCATCAAATGAAAATTTCAAATCCTCTATTTGGTTAAACAGTTTGTTCTAGTCTCTCTTATTTGCATCTAAAAGTTAACCCCCATTGTAGTTCTTCTCCACTGGTGAGCTACCACCCTCTAGAGGACATTTGGGAAATACACGAAAACACTTTTCACATTTGTGTGAAGGGTGGAGGTGTACCAAAAATGCCAAGCATCTGGTAACATGAAGAACAGTCCAGCAAAACAAATCACTGTTTCGTGTCTGCACAGCTTTTGTAAAATAGGTGACAAACTGTTTAGACTTATGTGAGCTTAGAATTTAGCTCCATTTTACATATAAATGTAAAGTTTCGCTGCTGTGTTTTGGGATTTTTGGTTTTGTGGGGGCTTTTTTTGTTTTTGTTTTTGTTTTTTACATTTCCGAGAGAGCAACTATCATTCTTAGGGAAGTCAGTTTGCCACCCCAAAATATGCTTTTTTGGGATACTGTTTATTTTAAGCTGGTAGTTTTTAAACCAACAAAAGGCTCAGAAGAACCCTTGGCCTTTCCCCTAACTGCCTAAATGAATTTAGATAGAGAATCTGCTCCATAGGGAGCTATCATTATAGACAACCCTCGTTTAATATGAATCAGTATGAGTCAGGGGGGAACCTAGCAAGGCCCATTGGATCAGAGTCCTCTCTGGGTCCCATTGTTAAAGATGGTCCAGCAAACATTTGCTTCCCAAACGCTTGCTTTTCCATTGCCCTGTAAATAGCTTTCCTCCCCTTGGAAGTCCCCAACTACACTGCCCCCAACACACCTCCCCTTAGCTCAAGATGGCAGATAAGCCTCCACTACCAGATCTGTCCCGGGTCTCATATTCTTCGGGAACTCCTGTACATAGATACGCAGTGAATATAGTCATTTTTTCTCCCGTCACTCTGTCTTACATTAATTTGCTTATTAGTCTAGCCAAAAGAACTTATACAGATAGGAGGAACATTAGTGTCCCTTCACCAAATGCCAATAAGGATCAAATCAAAAGGGAAAATGATACCACTTTTTTCTTCAGAGCTTTACCGAAAGTTGTTTATGACATAGGAAAATACCATTACCACTAGCACTTCCATTCATAGCATTTAAGTTTTAATACCACAAAACTTCATTAGTCAACACTTACAGTTGTCTATTCCTGGTACTTTCGGGCATAGATTTTGTATTTATCTACAGCATTATATAGTCCACCTATTTTTATATCAGATAATGATTTTTTTATGATTATGATATATATTATTTTATAATTAGCCATTGTCCTTTAATTCATTCATCCTGATTTTGAAATTATACATAGATGAGCTACAGTATTGTAAATTGGTCTTTGAGGACAGTAATGGAAGTATTATAAAATATGTTTTATAAAGAAAGATCTTCAATCTTACAGGGTTGAAACCTGTACAAGATATATAGAAAGAGAGATTTTACTTTTATCTTTTAAGATTTTATTTATTTATTTATTTTTAGAGAGAGGGGAAGGGAAGGAGAAAGAGAGGGCGAGAAACGTCAATGTGTGGTTGCCTCTTGCACGCCCCCTGCCGGGGACCTGCCCACAACCCAGGCACATGCCCTGACTGGGAATCAAACTGATGACCCTTTGGTTCTCAGGCCAGTCCTCACTCCACTGAGTCACACCAGCCAGGGTGGGAAAGACAGTTTTTAAAAGGGATATTATATACATATTCAGAGAGTAAGGTGGTATGTCCGGGCGATGAAAAGATAGTTTTTATATTTAAATGTTCCTATCCTTTCAGGTTTCTGTTCTGGGACTTCGACCAACTTGGTCCTAAAGAAGATGGATCAGCAATGGCTTAGCACTGGACCACTGCAGGGCTTTCCTTCATAATTGGAAACCAAATGCAAGACAGAGTCCAAGCAGAGAAATTTGAAAGTAGATCAATATAAAGGCATGTGCATATCAGTGTGGAGAGAGATGCAGGAACAGAATACCAATAGGACAAGATACAGAACAGCTGATTAGTTCCAATTCCACTAAGCACAATAATGGGTAAATATGTAGCTGCTGTATTCACTTGTATTTTTGAAAGTTAAGTCTAAAAAGCCAAAGGAAAAATGCATAATCACAGCTGGTGCAAATACAGGACCCCCCCCTCCCCCGCTTTTTTTTTAAGCCTCAAAGTGTGAAGTATAAAACTAGAGAGAAATACTGGGCAAATAAGGAATTCTGTCCCAAGGTACGAAAACATTGACAAAACTATTACTAGTTCTAGTTGACCTTTACTGGGTAAAACCTGGACAAACAGGACGAACTCTTTTAAAAGAACAGACTTCAAAGGGTCAAATCCCATGGTGCTCACGTACAGGGCAGGCTGCTACAAGGCAGGGAGAGTCTATTATACAGAGAAAAGCTGCAGAAGCACAATTATCTTTGAAGAACCTTCAGGCCAGCTCTCTCTGCTACGGGGCAGGAAGGGAGGCGCCCCACCCCCACTCCACTCTACAGCCGCCTTGCTTAGCAACGTCCTGCAAGAGAAATGCCTTATCTTCTCAAATCTTTTATGAAATATTTTCCAGTTCTATTTCTGCCTGTATCTTAGGAAATTCCAAGGGAGTAAGAAATGCATGTTATCTCCATAAAACAGCCACTTTTTGCACAAGTTTTTATAAGGTGTTAGAGACCATTTTATTTCCTCTGCTTCAAAATTTTCCCACTCTGGATGCCCCAGGGCGTTCCCCTGATAGTCTGCAATGATGCTGCCCTTGAAGAACTGATGGTACTACGGCCAAGAGAGTTGGTGTTTTGGACAGAGTCTCACGGAGAGGGTCTTACTCAGCGTCTTACTAGAAGTATTTGTTTTGAACCCTTACTAGGGTTCAGATGTGGTCCTTGGGCAGGTGGATTACTTTGAGCTGAAGACAATCCAACCCTACAGGCGCAAGATAAGCTTTTCTGGGTCTCTCTTAAAGAATTTAAATTGGGGGCTTTGTCCGTAATAATAGTGATTACCAGAAATAATTTTTTACGATCTGTCCATAGGGTAGGGAAAACTTCATTACTAAACATTTGCTCTTTTTAGCATGCTGAGAATGACCTTCCAGCCCTCTGAAGCCCTAAGCGGCCTCACCTTAGCCTTAGCTTGGGATATCATACAGATCTCATTTGATGTGTCTCTGAACGTCACATATATTTGGGGTTCCTATACCTACATTTGTAATGAAGTCTGGTTATTTTCTCTTGGTAACTAATCTGTCTCTTGTAGATGTAATTATTAGACAAGCTGAGAGGACCTAGGAGGGTAAAGGCAAGTTTCTTCCTCCCTAGACTACATTTAGAAAATTATTTTTATACATAGAAATTTTAGAGTAGACGAATGAAACTGAGCTAAACAAAACATTGATAATGTCATATATTCTTAATTTTGTGCCAAACTACAGTTACCAGGATGGGAGTTCCAACTCTTTTCGATCAGGGAGTTATTCTTTTATCTCCATTATAACTTTGTGATAAAAATCTCATCTCATTTCCCTCGACATAGTTAGCTTTGCCAAATAAACTACCTGTGAACCCGAATCGCAGGATGGATGTATCAGCCACTTATTTTCTAGACTTACAGTTACTCTGGAGAGCAGCTACAGCTTAATTTATCCATGTCCCTGAAACCCAGTTTGTTTAGCATGACCCAGTGGTGCTACCAAAGCATTTTTTCACACTAGCTTCTAAAAATTTAGTCTGATTACCTAATCAATTATATATAAACCAATTTTTTTGGTTCATGGCAATGAATTGACTACTTATACTCTTTCCCTTTTATCCAAAATTCCCTCAAAGAGACAGAAAGTATTCAGATGTGAAAAGAATTAAATAATCAGCATGGTAAGCAAGAACCAGAGCAAGCAGAAGACCAGGATATTTGTGTAAATACTAAAAGATATTGGTGGCACCTATATCAGGAGAGAACCCGCAACTACAAACACCCGGAGTAATGAGAAGCTGCCTATAAGTCTCACACCTTCAGCTGACAAATAGTGTGCTTCAGGTATGCTGGGGGCTCTGCAGCAAGCCCTGAATGCTTGGAGGTTGTATAACTCGAGAAGGGAGTCCATATCAGAGCTGAGGACTGGTTGGCATCCTTTAGAAAGCTCCCCGATGAAGAAACATTAAGCTTCGCCTTGAAGGATGAAAAGGAGACTGAGAAGGGTCCAGTGCCTCCAAAGATCAGTAGTGCTGGAGTTGAGAGAGGGATGTGGCAAAGGGTAGAAACTCAAAGAGGGAAGACAAGTAAAAGGTGGGGCTCTGCAATACGTGTGAAGTATTTCAACATGAACTTGATAGCAACGGACAACTATTAAGAAGTTCTAAACAACAGTCCAGTAAATCTTGTAAAAAACACTTATTTTTCTTGCCATATTGAAAATGGAGTGCAGGGCGGTGAAGGGTGGAGGTATAAAGTACAATAGGATAGAGAAATATACACTTATATTCACCAATGAGTATCACTGGAACTCACATCAAATGGCTTCCATTCCTAATCACCAGCTGGCTTAGTCTCTACCACCAGGATTATGGAAGCAGCCTGCGACCCGATTTCCCTCGCCTTCATTTCTAGGCTGCTCTTCAGTCATCTGCCATAGCACAAGCAAATAATTTGTCCTAATCGTTATTTTTTCCACCTCACTTCCATGCTTAGAAATTGATCGTGTCTTGATACGTGGGGTTGGAGAGGATTAATAACAAACCTATGTTTCCCACCTAAGTTGATCATCAAATAAGCCATACACACAGGAATCAGAGAGATGCAGATGAAAATAGCTTCTTTATTAATGATAAGCCTGCTATCAGTGGGCATGCCCTACTAAGCCTTCTCACGATGCGTGCTCGGTAGTAGTTTGCCTAGTGACGTCCGCGAGGAGCATTAAATAGCAGCAGACCTTTTGCAGTGTCGAGCACCCTTATCCAATGCACATCAAGGAGAGGCAGAGCGGCCAAGTGAAAGGTGCAGAGCCACACATGCTCAGTTCCTCCTCCATAACTCACAATTAGTTTGTACCTGTGTGGCAGGCAACCCCATGTTAGGCTACTTTGTACTTTGTAACTTCTGTGCTAGGACCCCGCGCTTTGCTCCTTTGTCTCCCATATAAGGTAGTCAGACCTGACTTCCGCATTTAGCTTCTGTAACCTCGCTTTGCCACGTAGGCAGGGGGTCCATGCGAGGCTATTTAAACCCCGGAAAGTTAGAGATCGGGGCTCAGGATTTGGGTTCTTCCCCTGAGCCCGCGCGTAATAAAGAATTGTGCTCCGCCATCTGTCCTCCGTGTGAGTTATTTTCTGCAACATCTGCTTTCTTAACAGGACTACATGAAAGGAGAGCGCACAAGGACAGTGGTATCATGCTCCTCTAGTTCCCTTCGTGATTGGATATATGATGCAAGAGGCAAGGAGCATCCACACATTTCATTGCATGTACATTAAAAGGTCCTGTCTGATTTTCAACGTGCTCTATGATTTGCTAATTGCAACTTATATTCCTCAGAGTAAGTCCCCATCTCTGTCATTTTTTGTGTGCTGTCCATGTTGTTTGGCTCCTCCCCTTCAACTCCGGTATTAAAATTGACCAATGATTGTCCAGTCTTTTTGCTCAAGTCTAGGTTAGCATGATTATCTGAATGTGTTTGGGGAAGGTTTGAGTTTCTGTGGTTCATCCTAACTAGAATGCTTGTTGGTCTTGCAATGAGGTTTAGGGATTCTGAAATATCCTCTCTCTGATACTCAACGTCCAGCTACAGAGCAGTGTACTAGAAATCTATATTGACAACAACTTTCTTAATATTCATTCTCCCCACATTTACGGCAAGGGCAGAACAAAATTTCAGATACTACTTACATGATATTTTTGTGAACACTTTATAAATAAAACAAATATAATGGATTCTTTCTATTATTACACTGAAAGGATGTTTCAAAATCCCATACTATTCACTAAGAGCTATAAAATGCTACAGTACCCTATAAAATTAATATCTCAATTACTCCAAAACATATCAGTTGTAAATAATGCATATATATATAGTAGTGTCCATATGTGTGTGTATGTGTGTGTGTGGAGAGAAATACTTTCTTCAATACATGTCCCTCAGAGCACCAAATAAAACCAAACCAAACAAACCAAAATGAAGAAAAGGAATCATTTAACAATTTCTGAGATGTTCTCTGGTACCAACATGACAAATCTTAGTGCATTTAGCCTACCATTAGCAAAGCTAAAGCAGTTATAGTTTTTAAATGTCATGAAGAAAAAGCAGACTGCTATGCTGCTTACTCTTTAATTAAAACTATTCATAGTAGGTAGAAACATTATTCCCTCTCACAGGAAATACAAACTGTCCATTTTTCTATAATACGTATTAGGTTAACACTAATGCAATAAGCGTCATCTAGCACTAATAACAATTGATTTTAAAATTAAAGTAGCTACCTGATGAAAACATCACCTTTTTGACATACCTGAACATAAATGGGAATTCCCCCAATCCCATGAACATATCTCGTGGAAATAAGCAGAAACATGGACAGATCAACCAACCTCGCATTGTGTCTCACACATTGGAGGAGTTCACTACGTGTTGGCTCAATTAAACATGAATTTTATTATATCTGCACATTAAACTTTTCAAATGATATAGCAGGAGGAAAAGGACCGAAAAAAATTTACAACAGGCACACTTTAAAAAACAAACAAACACTTCTCTCATGAAAAAGTCGATTTGGGTACTTCTGTTAGGATCACATGCCTTAGAGCCACTGATTCCCTTTACCACCCACCAACATAGCGATAATTGCTGGTAAGGATGCAAGAAGCAACCAAAACTAACCGAAAGCTCTTAAGAAGAAGGCGCCAGAGGTTTGGGATGCTGGGACAGGAGCGGCAGCTGGGTGACTTCCATTTCGTCACCCAACAGCACCAGGTAACTCAGACCCAGCACCGCGAAGCACAGCTAACATTAGAAGACCACCCCGATGAGCTCATTCCTCCCCCAGATTCAGCAGGACGTTCTGAGACAACATCAGACATTTACTAAGTTATTTCAATAGACAGTATGCATTATGGACATGAGCTGATCTTCAAGGCATCTTTTCTATCTAAGGCTCTGTCTTTTTTTTTTTTTTTAAACTGGAAGTACCCCTTTGTTGCCAGCTAAAAATATTCCAGATTATTGAAAAAGATGGTTCTGAATTATAGTACATAGAAATAGTTCATGACAACACCCACCTAAAATTGGTAATGTGTTCTTAAGGGAGGTGGGATTTAAAAAAAAAGAAGTGAGTGAGTGTAATCGTGGGCAAGTTATTTAACCTCTGTGCTTTAATTTCCCTACTGATAAAAATTGAGGTAATAATAGTACCCATTACTTAGGGTGGTTAGGTGCTAAAATATATGAAGCCCTTAGTTCCGTGCCAGGCATATGGTAAGCACTTCAATAAATATTAACTATTATTATTACTCATAAAACACAAATCATTTTTATTGGAATTTATGAGTAAAGGAGGTAGCACTTTAAATCTCCTTTAACATAAGGGGCTGCTTCTCACTGGAAACCTTTTAAGCACTGCTTACATCACCCTCATTTGCTAGCATTTATGCAGTGTACTGCTTGTATAATTAACGCTATGAATAAAGAAACATCCTTCCCCTTCCTTTTACTAGTTTTTTTTAATAGCACGGCTTCGGGTCTTGCACCAAAAACATTGGAACTATCACTTAATTTTTCAGCCTCCCAATCTCCCAATATGATCTGCCTTAAATGTTACCCCCTCCACCCCGCACCACTGTGTTGTCAATTTCCACAAGAAAAAATATGGCCATACCAAAACAACCTGTGCCCTGAGAAGAAGGTTAGATAAGGCCCCTCCGCCACCTCCTTGGGCCACAGGGCAGCCTTCTGCCTGAACCCCATGAACCAGGGGCCTCAATAAAGTTCCCTTTTCATTGACTGGCAAAAAAAAGAGATGTGTAATATGATTCAAAAGGTACCCATAAGGCAACTAATTCCGAAAACCAATAATAAGTGAACGAAGAAAGTGTGCTTCATTTCATTTTCATGCTTTAACAGTTCCTATCTTATTCTTTTAAAGAAATCCTTAGCTCCATATCTCCATAAAAAATATCCTTACAATGTACATGTTTTGCATGTACAATGCTATACGCTGCATTGTTAAAAAGACACAACAGGGCCAAAATGGAGTCACTTGCGCTAAGCCTCACTTCTGCAAACCAATACTTAATTACTTCCGTAACTGCACTGTCAACCTCTCCTTGGGAATGTCACCCTAAAGCAGTGAGCCTGGAATTACCTGGTCAGTCCAGTAGTCCCAATCCATTCCTCTTAGGAGGGTGAACTTGTCTGAAGCAATGTATTCTTTGCTAATAATTTCCTTTTTCTGCCCTCTTTCCATCCTTCAAAAGTCTTTCATTTTCTACAGCTCTGTGGAACTCATTTCTATTTGCTACATGGAAGCTGCCTGATTCATGAGTCATTGAATAAAGCCAATGTGATCTTCCAATTTACTCAGCTGAGGCCCTGGCCAAGCAACCAATAGATGCATAAATAAGTGGAACAACAAATCGATGTTTCTCTCTCTCCTTTCCTCTCGCTCTCAAATCAATCAATAAATGAAAAATTTAAGTGTATTCAGTTGAATTTTTTAAGAGTACACATACATGCACAGTTATAAAAATATAGATATTTTAATTTGGATAATATTAGGGCTTTACATAGTGTGACTGCACTGTATACTATTATGATGCTCCCCCCCCAAAAAAATAAACAAAACAGTTTTTCCTAACATTTTAAATATAAGATATGTTTTACTATTTACAATATACTCTAAAACTCAATCAAATTTTGATTACAAGTGCAAATGATTAGAAGTACTCATTGCTACAATTAATAATTTGGGATACTTTATTTCATTTTATTGCCATAAATGATGACATTGTCTCCTACACACTTACCATAACACGTAATTCCATTTGTAAGAGAAAAACCTATTTTAGAATTCAAAGTTTATTCCTGAAGAACCTTAACGAATTTTTAACATCTTCAGAAAATGTCAGGAAAATTCACAATTTCTGTAGCACTCTTTTGATTTAAATTGAGGGATATAATTATGAAGGTAATAGGACAGGCCAGAGAGACAAGCTTCATCCAGTTATGCAGAAAAACCACAGTAGGCAGATACCAAAGCAGGAAAAATATCTCCTTTCAATCAATTGTTGAAACCTACAGAGGTCAAATGCTTCATGTGTGGGCCAGACTACAGAACTACCTTCTCCCCCAAAAGCATCATTTATTGGTTTTTCCTCACTGAAGTTGTTAAAAATGTAGAAATAATATTGTTATATATAAGTACGAAAATATGTCCAAGGAACATCTACCTTTTCTTTAGCAAATAATTAAAAAAGAAAGTCTGGAATAACTATTATATATATTATAGCCTTTATAAATTGTGACTTTACCTCTCCATGCCTCAGTTTCCCTGTTGTAGAATGGAGATAATGGCAGCATCATCACACTTTCATTATAAGGGAAAAAAGGGAAATCATAGATGTGAAATCTTCATCATGGTGCCAAACATGAGTACTGATCAAACACGAACACTTATGTCACTGCTACTATCAATTCTATTATTATACCCAGTTAGTTAAACCTGTATTATTATACTTTTAATATTTGTACCAAGTTAGACCAATCAACACTACTTTTTAAAACTTACCAGAGGTAATGGTATTAGACATTTCTATTTAGCAAGGATTAGTTACCTGGAATTTTAGATAAATAAGTCTTATACATAAAAGACTATTACTTTTTTAAGTGACTTCAGAAATTTTGGGGCTAAGAAATAATTTTCAAAGAAAAATCATAGCATCATTTTAAAGAGCTCTCTAGGTGAGAATTAATTAGACTAATAGCTAATTAAGTCTAATCAAGTTGTACACACACTACACATTATACCCAATTATAAACCCAGTTCAAATTTTAAAGCAACTCAGATAGAGGGATGTTTTACCTTAGTCTTTATGGCATCAAAGAATCCAGGTGTGTGTGTGTGTGTGTGTGTGTGTGTGTGTGTGTGTGTGTGAGAGAGAGAGAGAGAGAAAGAGGGAGAGAGAGAGGGAGAGGGAGAGAGAGAATAACTAATCCTCTATATGTTTTTTTCACCTTATTTCTATCATCAGAATTGAAACAAACAATTGAAAACCTGTGATCAATATCAGTGAACAGAGTCTCAAAAAGAAAAGCATAGTAGTCATAGTTCAAAGGGCTGAATGATCAGGCTGCCAAGTACAAAATAATAATGTCTTCTCTGTTATTCCAGTGGACTCAAAGTTTGCTTACATTTCTTGTAAACTGTGCTTGTCTCTTTCAGTTTCAGTGAACTGGTTGAAAAGACACAGGAAATGGGAATGCATTTTATGGCAACTCTCCCTTCTATCTATAAAGATTATTAGGTAGAGGTTTCTGAAATGTCTAGTGCTCCTGTCAAAACTGAGTAAATACAAACCTGGGAGCAGGATACGCAAAGCTGCTTCTGATGTCTTTCTGTCTATTAGTCCAGAATGCGTGACAATTTCAGGTCCATGATCATTCTGTGTCCAAAAGGCACAGAACCTAAGGCTCAAGATCTTTTTTTTTTTTTTTGCTGTTTTGCTCCATTTGAATGACACAGGCAAAACCAACCAAACAAACGAAGCCTTCTCTGACCTGACACGGCACACACCTAATCTAATACAATGTTGACATCCATGGTACAGTCAGACGAATCGTAAGGTCTCTCCAATGCCCATGTCTTTGTCAGATTGAGTAGAAGCTCCACTCTTGGCATTCCCACTTGAGTGCTTTGCGGTCTTGGCATGCCACCTAACTGGCTGGTGCTTGCTAGTAGGCCCTGCACCAGTTCTGCCTGATGTGTGAGTGTGCAAACATTATTGGCATTCAGGAGCCAGACGGCCCACATGCCAAGCACGGTAGCCAGACAAAACACAGGCCGACTCAGTACACTGTTGGAGAGTTGCATTTCTGGTGATTCCTCCCCACACAAAAGTACGCCTAGTTCTGTTTACTTGATTTCATTCCATGTTAACCCACGACAACTGCTCCCTCCATCATTTCCGTGCCATGTCTTAATTAAAAGAGAAAATTCTTTTCTCCTTTTCATGTAGCATGAAACGAAGGCCTTTACAATCAACCTGATTCTACTCTATTTGCGGAGGCTGTCACGCGCTCCCTGAAGTCACGGATGAACAAAACCTCTGCTCTGCTTCTCTGGGATAAAGCAGTCATTTCTTTCTCTCACCACACTTAAATGGATCCTTTGAATCATAAACCACACCACGTACGCAGGAGTGTCCAGAAGATAGTGACCCCTCCCAAAACTGTATAAATAACTCCCGCATGCATCAGCCACAGCAGAGACATAACTTATTCACAGAACACCTCGAAATGACATGTTATTCCTTATAACAAATATTTAAAGCCAGTTAATATCAGTGTTTTCTCCTTCACATGTAAACTGTGTGCATGGGTATGCTTACATGTATGTAGTGGAATCACATGAAATAGAGAGACTTCTGTTTGGACTGTTTGTGGTAAGAAAACATTGAATGCACAAATAGGGACCTGAGTCCTTCTCAGTATTAATTACTTATGAGTTAAAAATAACATAAGAGCAACCCAAATTCTTTTTTTTTTAAAGATCTTACTTTATTTTATTTTTTTAGAGAAAGGGAGGGAGAGAGGAAAAGAAACATTTATTCGTTGCCTCTCTCAGGTCCCCAACCACAGACCTGACCCACAGACCTGTCCCACAGCCCAGGCATGTGCACTGAGCAGGAATCAAACTGGTGACCTGACGCAGACCATGGTCTGTTACGGATAAAATATGAGACAAATTCACAGGGACTGTCGACTCTTGTGGAGAAAGAGGGAAGGCATGGCTTTTCCCCTCAAGGGCAGCAAAAGCCTTGGGACTACCCCCACCTCCAATGAACTTTTATTGTCTTACTGGGCACATTACAAGAAGGTCCTCATTAACTATGCACAGGCTCGCTTTAGGTGGTTACCTTTTACAGAAAACAAAGAAGAGGATGCTGGTAATCACATCACAGAAGAGGGATATTTGCAAGTGAAAAGGCAAAAGTGGTTGAACCGGTTACACTCATCCTTGGAAGGTTTAGCATGGTTTTCAGGAAGTTGCTTTGCAGTAACTATCCTCAATTCAGGGTGAGGGAGTTTTAGGAAAAAGCAAGAGTCATAGCGGCCTAAGTACATGGCAGGCCTGATTCCCCATGGGAGAACCTATCCGTGGGCGTGGGTCCTGTGCATCTCCCAGTGGGAGCTGGGCCCATGTCACACAGAGCAACTTCCCACAGTAACCTTTTTACTTGCAGGCAGGTGCTCAACCCACTGAGCCACACCATCCAGGGCCCAAATTCTTCCTGGAGTCAGTTACGCACACATTTCAGACTTTCCTCACTAAAATGATCAGCTTTCTAACAATCACCAAAATAGGACCTTCAGTATCATTAGTTCAAGATCTGGGGACGTGAAGAAAGTTTGGAGACCTTTGCGAAGAACTCTAGAACATTTCTTGGAAATGTCTTTACCATATTTATATCCTAAATTGAAAAAAAAAGAAACTGTTTTTGACAAAAGAGTTAGCTTGCTTCCCGAACTTCAAATAGCTCCGTACCAGATGCATTCTGACCACATCGCCCCTGCAGGCTCCTGGGATAGCCATGTTGCTCATAGATTCGTTCTGGGATAACCTAATTCGACAACCACTTTATAGTTTGGATACCTTCAGCATGAGATATTGATGTCCTTACAGAGGCTACACTGCATAACAGATAAGAAGAAAGGCTCAAATTTTTCTGCAATGCGTGCGCGCCACACAAATTGTGCATTGAGACTGTGTGTGCATTAAGAATTTTAATTACTTCTGTGAAAGGAAACAAATGTTCATCTATAGTATTTCATCTTGACCCATAGCTGTGGTCCGCTTGAAAACCAAAAACTAACTTTTGCAATAAAATCAGTGTTCCAACAGTAATAACTCTCACAATGAACTATGTTTAAATGGGATTATCTAAAATTACAAAGGAAACAAGGATGGTCGTTAAAGGTCAAAGGCAATCTGCATAAAAAATGCAGAAGGATACCCATAAAATGCAGCTTCAATCCAACTGTTATATATTAAGGAAACTTTAATGCAAATTCTGCTATAATTCAAAGAGAAAATAATGAAGAGGAATGGGAAAACGAGTAAAGCAGAGCCAAATGTGTTGTCGCATAAAACAACATATACCAGGATAGGGTGCTGTAAAGTTTTATTTCAACAGCTTTGAAAGAAGCTAAAAACCCACTTGTGACTCGCCAGCTCATGAGTAATGTGGTCATTTCAAACTTATGGTGATAAAAACTTTATAGCCCCCCAGTTCAGAACATATGTCAAACACAGCAAAAAGTAAAAATCACAATGAAATGTGACAAAACACCGCGAAGAACCGCTCATCTGACACCACCATTCTGTTTTGGTCTAGGAATCAGCAGCCACTTTCGGCTTTGGAATTTCAATGTCAAAATCATGTAGCAACCTGAAGGCCCATTAAGATTAACATCAAAGGAAAGGGGTGGGGGAAGAATTGTTTCCATCACAACAATACTGACTATAGGGACTCAAGAAAATGTCACTATTGTTTCAAATTTAAAACAAGAAACATAATTCCTGCAGCTAATTACTAACCTGTTTGACCTTCACAAAAAAGAATGAAGACAAAGCATCTTGTTGGATAAATTACTTTATAGAACATATGAATTTTGGAGAACATGGCATGTCTTTACCATGAGATCTCAATTTGTTTTCCAAAAGCTGTAATTGTCATTTAATTTACATGAATATATTATTTTTATTGTCATGGAATGGTTGCTACAGTTCTGGGAGGTCATGTTTTTCTACTTAGATTTTTGCCTGTAGATGAAAAGTATTTTATGTAAATAGTGTCTGATTAGAATTTCATTTATTAGCATTAATTAGTTGCATTTTACCACTCTGACTACTTGCATATCTTTGATGCTATTCTAATTCTCACTCCATTTTCTTAGCTGTAGGGCCAGAATCTAATTAATTCTATCCTTAAGAGTTGTCTAATTTTTAGCTATTCTATTTCATAGCTTAGGGCTTTCATAATTCTATATGAAAATAATAAGATATTTCATTAATTAATATATATTTGTTTTTACATTAACTAGGTAACTGAAATGCTACCAAACAGAGTAATCTAACTCTTTGTTTGATGAGCTCATTATCATACACGGAATCATCAAAATGCCAAATAAAAAGCACTGATTTTATTGTTTATTTCCAAGTGTTGACTAAATTCTTTGGGGATTTCTTCTTTGCCTATAGGACAGACTTAGAGATTTCAAGGTAGTTGTTTTCTTTGCAATCAAACATTTAGGGGATTGTAAATGTCTCGTTACAGACCATTCTCACATGCCTAGCTGTAATGTACCTGCTCTGTGAAGAACCAAACAAAAACCAAACAAACCAATTTTTTTTTATTCTGAAAAAAAGAAAAGAAAAACACCTAACAAATTCTAAGAAACCCCCGTATCAACAGAGAGCAGTGGAATTTGTCAGTCGTTAACAAAATAATATTTGAGAATAATCTGGAAATGACCCCGTTGTTTTCCTCACGTCCCTTTCCCTTCAAAGCAGGAGAGGAGTTAGCCATCACCTGAAAGTGTCAATCCAAAACAATGAGGGTAATTAAGGAAAAGTTATTAAGTATTTTTTTTAATTTTCAGATACTATGTAATATACTATCATTATAAACATCATTACGTAGAGGTTACCCCTTTGCTTGTTTGTTTTTAAAGATTTAATTTATTTATTTTTAGAGAGGGGGAAGGGAGGGAGAAAGAAAGGGGAAGAAACATCCATGTGTGGTTGCCCCTGGAGCGCCCCCTACTGGGGACCTGGCCAGCAACCCAGTCATATGCCCTGACTGGGAATCGAACCTGCGACCCTTTGATTCGCAGGCTAGCATTCAATCCACTGAGCTACACCAAGCAGGGCCAAAACATTCATTTCACATGAGGTGATTCCTAATTACAACCACCTGATCTGTGACCAAATACTACAGCTTAGATCCATGTCGACTACTCCTTAATAATGCCTACCGCCTACACAGTTTAGTGTTACTCATACCTAGGGAAAGGCTGTCAGCCAGTGGTGCACAAGTTGACACATCAGTCACTAATACATGTATATATTTATCTTGTACATACATCATGCATACATGTAGGGTTACATGTGCACACACATACACATGCAGTGGGACTCCAGCTGCAAACAATATCTGAAACATGTTTGTAGAAAGTTTGTAGGTAGCAAAGAGAAACTGCACATCCATGTTCCTTACGGCCACAACAGTAATGATAATAGAAGCATAACAAGAACATGCGTACACCTTGATTCTTAAGCCAAGCTTCATTCTAGAAGAGGTGAGAACAGAGCATCCTGTGTCTTATCTGGCAACCCAGTGATTTGAGACCGTTTTGGAGACTTTGTATCACAGTGATATCATCCTGAATTTGTTAAAATCAACATTTCGTCTAACTACAATCATAATTAGAAACATGTAAAGGTGGACAAATGTAGTGCATCTTTTCTTAGTCTACTTTTCCTTAAAAAATTCCTATATCTCATCTAAAATGTGTTTTTCCTTGTAAACTGTTGCTATGACACAGCAGTATTGTCAAATATTTCAGTTGAAATCGCATGTTTTTACTTAGAAAAAATATCAAGGATCTCCATCAAATTCAAAAGTGTACTAATTTTCTCTAGACATTGAGGTGAAAGTTGATATTTTAGCACATAAGCAATATGTGCTAAATGATTACAAATAATGTTTAATGGTTCCAGTTTGAAATGTTTCAAAGAGCTAGACCAGCACTGGCCATTAGAAGTTTCTGTGGTGCTTTGAATGCTCTACACCTGTACTGTCCATTAGAATGGCCATTGTAAAGATATGGCTATTTCATGCTTCAAATGCAGCTACAGCAACAGAGGAACCACGTATTTTAATTTCACTTATTTAAATGTATCTCGCCATATGTGTCTAGGGGCTACTGAATGGGACAAGCACAAGTTGACACATTAATCACTAATAAATGCATACATTTCCCTTGTACATACATCATGAATACAAAGTTACATGCGCATAAGCATACATATACATGAATGCAATCTTATTGCTACCTAAAAACCCAAATCAAAATGTTATTTGACCAAAATACATCACAGATTCTTGCTTCATTTCAGTGAGTGTGAGAAACTCAGAAATTTAAGATAATTGTGACCAAAATTATTCTCCATATCAAATGCAATTACTTTGCCATTTCTGCAAAAGCATACACTTTTTTTCATCAAAATTAACTAAGAAAACAACTTAATCCTTTGCTTTAATTTACCATTTCACAGCTTACAATTGCTTATTGAGAGTGCTTTTCAGTTTTTTCTTCTTGGAAAGTTTGCAAGACTATTATGGCAGTATATGGTTTACATTTCATTGTGCCATTGAAATTCAGAATCAGTTTTTACTGTTAAATATATTTACTTACATTAAAGGAAAATGCAAACTTAATCATTTAGGGGAAACATCCACACATTTTGAGATGATTCCATCTAGTAAAGATCTTTTTTCAATAGTAATACCTATTTGGTATAGATCCGCATTCTGATAGAAACCTAATTTATTTATAACCTAGGCAGCAATGGATTGGTTAAAGTGGGCACAATTTCACTTACGCACGGCGAGTAAGTCTTACAGATCTACTGTACAATAGAGTGCATACAGTTAATGCTAATGTGTTGTGTGTTTTAAAAAGTGTTATGAGGTTAAATCTCTCGTTAAATGTTGTTCTAAAAAAAGAGGGAGAGCAAACTTATAGGGGTGATGGTTAAGTTTATGACATTGCAAGTATATTTGGTAATAGTATACATTAAATATGTTTGGCTTTTTTGCATATCATCATACCTAGTTAATAAAAAAACAAAATAAAAAAACAGGAAGACAACACACAAGCTGTGGTAACAGAAGGAGCACTGGCATCCCTTCTGCAGGTACCTGGCGATGATGGGTGACTCAGATCTGCTTGCAAAAAATTTACCTGTTTAGCCCTGGCTGGTGTGGCTCAGTGGATTGAGTGCCAGCCTGTGAACCAGGGGATCACTGGTTCGGTTGCTGGTCAGGGCACATGCCTGGGTTGCGGGCTGGGTCTCAGGTGGGTGGTGCGTGACAGGCGACCACACATTGATGTTTCTCTCCCTCTTTCTCCCTCCCTTCCCCTCTGTCAAAAAATAAATAAAATCTTTTTTTTAATTTACATGTTTACTTTAAATCATTTTGATTGTACAACACTTCCCTTTGGTCATTGCTAAAGATCAGTTTACATATATGATCTCATTAGGAACAAAATATCCCAGCTCTGGTTGTTCAAAAAATTTTGCCTTTTCCAAGTTTTCAGAAGTGAGAATTCCTGAATGATAATCTAGGAAAGCACAATGTGTACTAAATGTACTACCTTTTATTTTTAATTTTCTTTTCCTTAACCACTGCCTGTATTGTATATTGCCTTTCCATAAAGAAGAAGCACAATGGGTTTTACTGAGATGGATTTGTTTCTCTGAGTTCTGGACGCACGCATTGCAGAGGGCAACGCACCCGTTTCACCTGCAAATATTCTGATGTATATCTAATATGGAGAAAAACGAGCAAACAAACACATCTTGAACTGAAATGGTTATAAAACCGAGATGAAAGAGCACCAGGTTCCAAGTCAAGAAGCCTAACTTTTGGACTTGGCGAATAAGTAGTTTGGGCGAAGCATCTAGAGAGGTGCTTTGCCAGCTCCAGGTCAAGACATTATTGGCTTGTGAAATCCATTTGTATGTCATGCCGGCTTTTGATTTTTACAAAATCAAATAGAATGGAATAAAAAGTGTTAGAGTGCAGACACATATGGTAAGGATCATAAAGCTTTTTTCAGTTGTCTGTATGTGAGAGAGAGAGAGAAAGAGAGAGAGAGAGAGGCACAATATAACAGATAAGCATCAAGGGCTCTCACTTATTCTCTTAATTCGGCTGGTGGGCAGCAAATACAAAAGGGTGAAAGCCAGTGACTTAGAGAAATAATTGATTATTTAATAATATGAACTCTACAGCGCTGAAAGCCTTGCAGAGTATCCTAATTTTGTCACTGTTTACCCTTGCACAAGTTATTTATTCTCTGCTTTGTTTTTCTCATGCACAAAGTGGGAATTCTAATAGCGCCTATCTTAAAATGTTGCTTTAAGACATAAATGCGATAAGCCATATAAATCCATTATAATAATGCCTGATAATTAATAAGTGATAGTTACTAGTATTACATGTCTATCCTGTGATCTTTGAGTTTAGTTTTTAGGTTTAGTATTGAGCCTGCATGTGAACAGTTTTTTTGGTTTTTGTTTTTAAATAATGTGAATAGGTTTTTCTTTGTTTTTAACTCAAATTCTATGGAAAGCACTGTGGTTTTCGAAATGTACTTATGAACTTTCTTTAAAATTCCTAGTTTTGGGCCTTTGCTAACAGGCACATTTTTCACAGCACAAACAGTTTTGGGCCGTGAGCCCTCTTTGTCCATTTTTCTAATACAAATTCCTCTGCTCTGGAAATGTCACTAACTGTCAGGAATCGGCTGCCTCTGTCATGTCTGCCGCCTTATCCATTGGAAACAAGGTGGGCATTTTGGGTGTTGGAAGGCAAGGAGTTCATATCTTGTGACTTTTTCATATAATACCCAAAACTTTTGTGGGGCACTAGCCTTTATACTGCCGCTGATAGAGTTTGTGACGCTATACCGCAAGGCAGCCCAAGTAAAAAAAAAAATTTACTCATAAAGACTCGGAAAGTACAACAACAGAGCTGGCTCTGGTTCAGTAAAATCTTCAATTTCGTACATCATTCAACCCTTGAAAAATACGAGATATCATATAATACAACTCTTAAACGCTCTTTAGCACCCCCAGAAGAATGTCTTAAAATTTAAGGCTAATTACTCCCAAATCAACGCAGTTTTCAGTGTAACTTAACTCTGGCCTTTGATTTGGTAACTTGCTAATTAGGGCTATCTTTGTTAGATTTAAATTAAATTAAACTGTGACCCAGCGATTTTCTGGCTTTTCATGTGGTCGATGAAAATAGTTATATTTAATGGTGGAACAGCTGAGACAAAAATGTTAAATGTAAGAGTCAATTGCAAGGTCATTATTATTATTTTTTTTTAAGTAATGAAAACACTGCACTTCATCTACTGTAAAATTATAGACTAATGACTTGGTCCTACGGAGTGGCTCTCAAAGCTTGTTCAATGTCCCCATACTGATTTAAGCAATGATAAAGTATCATTTCAAAGATTAAATAATGACGAGCAGTGTAAATCATATCTTAAGTGGTGCCACCAAATACCAGCTTTTTACGCTCTCAGAAATCTTGGGATAAAATGATGAGAAAAATTGTCCAAAGTGGAAGGTAATTATTTACAACTTTAAAAGAATGAAGTATTTGTGAATCTTGTTATGCTCAGAAAAGTAATTTAATAAACGTTTTAATGTGTTGTGAAAGTTTTAGTGTTACTTAAGGTTTTAAACTCCATTTTTGAAAGTACCATGCATAATAAGAATATTAAAATTACCCTGGCTGGTGTAGCTCAGTGGACTGAGCGCGGGCTGCGAACCAGGCATCGCAGGTTCGATTCCCAGTCAGGGCACATGCCTGGGTGCAACCCAGGGGGACAATGCCCATGTCCCCCAGCAACCGCACATTGCTGTTTCTCTCTCTCTCTCTCTTTCTCCCTCCCTTCCCTCTCTAATAAATAAATAAATAAAATCTTTAAAAAAACTTTAAAAAAAAGAATATTAAAATAGTTTAGATTGCCCAGCCAACTTATTTATTGAACATTTACTCAACAGAGACATGAAAAATTACCTGATGAGTTTAGTTAGTATGAACAAATAGCTTTTGTAAAGGCTTTTCTTAAATTTTCCCAATTTGGACTAACCTTGTTTAGATTTTAGTGACTTTAACATTACCTGAACTGCCTGCTCTACAACACCACTGTTGATTTTCCTTAAAAATGGTTATGTATGTCAACACAGTGTCAATACTGAGTAAACAACTAAAAGTATTTTATGTAGCCCTTTCAATTGTACAAATATTTTATTCCAGAATCGTTAATTACCTTGTAAATTATATTTATCAAAATATTTTTGATATTTAAAAGAAAGCAAATTTAAGCTAAAAGGCTTTCTCTCTTTTCAAGTTTATTGAGGTTGAATTGACAAATAAAATGATAAGATATTGAAAGTGTATATTGTGATGACTCGACATAGACATATATATTCTGTCAACTCTTTAAAATGTAGCCCTGGCTGGTGTGGCTCAGTAGATTGAGCACTGGCCTGTGAACCAAAGGGTTGACGGTTTGATTCCCAGTCAGGGCACCTGACTAGGTTGCGGGCCAGGTCCCCAGTAGGGGGTGCACCAGAGGCAAACTATACATTAATGTTTCTCTGTCTATCCCTCCCCTCCCCTGTATCTAAAAATAAGTAATAAAGATAATGAAATGAAATAAATAAAATGTAAATCTATCAAGGGAAATGCCAATTTCTAAAGTATTCATATTTATGAGGAAATGAGAATTATTCATTTAGCATTTGTAAAGAACAGTGAGGGAGTCTTATCCTAAAATTACAATTGTCATTAGTAAATTAGTTATATGGAGCAGAAATATGAAATATTTAAGAACCAAAATACAGTTTAAATATTTCTGCTTACTTAATTTGTGCTTCCCCTTTTCTACTGTATGTAGTTTGAAGATAATTAAATAAAAATATTCCCCGATATTATAAATATTTTATTTAATTATTTAGAGCTTTCAATATTATAAGACTACTACATCTAGTTGTATGCATATTTTTTTAAAATTCCTAGTCTATGTGGAAACCTTTAGTTTTTTACCTCCTATAGTTAAATTTACATATATAGACATACATTCATATAAATGCTAGATATATCCTTGCCGTTTTATGTATCGTCTATTTTATTAATTATTGAGATTTTTAGAAAAATAATAAAGTTTCTATAATACTTTTTACAGATTCATTTTTTAAATTTAATCTTTATTGTATTTTTCCCCCATTACCATTTAGTCCCCTTACACCCACCTCCCCCCAGCAATCACCACACTGTTGTCCAAGTCCCTGAGTCATTGTCCTATTCTTCACTTCAATTTCCCCTAATTGCGAGGGTCTATATACATGTTCTCCAATAATTAAATAGTGAAAATAATTTCATAGGTGTTCTGACCAGCAGTCTCTTGAAGATTCTTCTTTAGTTACACTTTCCAGTCTCCTTTGTACTTAGGTTGAACCATGTAAATGGGTTTGGTCCATAGGATGTTGGTGGAAGGAACCCAAGTCCCTTCATGACCGGATCGGGTTATGTCAATATCCCTCTGCAGCCAGGCTGCTCAATATGGTAGCCACTAGCCACATGTCGCTATTGAGCATTTGATATGCAGTGAGGCCCAATGGACACATGCTACAAGTGTAAAGTACACAATGATTTAAAAGAGGTAGCACAAAAATACTGCAAAATATCTTCTTACATTGAATTAATATATATTATTAAAACAACTTCACTTGTCTCTTTTTTACTTTTTTATTATATTTCATTGATTAGGCTATTACAGTTGTCCCATTTTTTCTCCCATTTACTCCCCACCACCTTGCACCCCCCTCCCACCAGCATCCCCCAGTTAGTTCATGTCCATGGGTCATACATATAAGTTCTTTGGCTTCTCCATTTCCTATACTATTCTTAACCTACCCTATTTATTTTTACTTTTTAAATGGGACTACAAGTGTTATAATGGCTGAGGGGAGGGGATATAAGGGGACTAACTGGTAATGGAAAAAAATACAATAAAGATCAAATTAAAAAAAGAAATGGGACTGTAGGAAATACTTAAATTATATAAGTGGTTTGAATTATACTTTTTACTAAACAATGTTGCCAAACTTCTTAGATTTCTGTGTCTCTCTTCTTTAATAAATCCACCACTTACTCTTACATTCCGTAATGATGCAACAGTATTTATTGTGACTCTACTAAGGGCCAGTTTCTCTTCTAATAATCCCTTACTGATAAAATAGACTATGAGGCCATCCAACTCCATGATAACAAGAGGGAGGAGGTCACATGATATAGGAACTAAATTTTATGACAAGGTTTGTGTGTGTGTGTGTGTACAAAGAATCTGCTAGGATACGGTTGAGAATTGACTATAATGTGACATTCTGAATGGTGTTTTAAGAGCCACATAGGCTGGGCCCTGTCTATTAGGAAGAAAGAAAAGGACACAGAGTTATGAAACGTTGAGAAACGCCTATGTCTTATTCCTTGGACTTCAAGGCTGTGGCATTTTGACAATGCCTGTGAATGAGTCAGGGCTTCCATGCCTGCAGTGATCGTTCTAAAACAGGGACACTCATCTTTAAGAGCACTTTAAGGTTAACTTATAGGGACATGTTACTGAAAAATGCAAATACTGAACACTACTTATAAACCATCCTCCTACTTCCATTATTATTCAAGGAGTTTAGACATTCAGAATTCTCATTACTGTTTTTTTTTCTTTTGTAGACTAAACATAGATGGCTCCTTTGCAACTCTCATCCATGTATGTTACTGTTCTTCTTGTGTTCAACCAGTTCTGACATAATATGAATTCTGTATATATGTAAAATCATCTAATTTGAAAAGTACAGCTAATTATAAATGAATGTAAGCAAAATGAAAGCAAAGTATTCAAATAACACATATTA
This sequence comes from Tonatia bakeri, assembly GCA_004024845.1. Classification (NCBI taxonomy): domain Eukaryota; kingdom Metazoa; phylum Chordata; class Mammalia; order Chiroptera; family Phyllostomidae; genus Tonatia; species Tonatia bakeri. The sequence goes on from PVIA01006710.1 coordinate 62,316, forward strand.
GAAAGGCATTCTTTAGTTTATTTTCTAATTTGGCTAAACACTCCAATTCTGAGTTTTCTCACAAAGTTTTTTTCTGGATATTGTTCTCCTTTCTACCTTACTTAATTTCAAAGAGTTTCCTCACCCTGGCTGGTGTGGCTAAGCGGGTTGGATGTCGTCCCGCAAACCAAAAGGTTGCTGGTTTGATTTCTGGTCAGGGCACATGCCTGGGTTGTGGGCCAGGTCCCCAGTTGGGGGCATGTGAGAGGCAACCAATCAATGTTTCTCTCACAAATCCATGTTTTTCTCCCTTTCTTCCTCTCTCCCTTCCCCTCCATCTATAAATCAATAAATATAAATCTTTAAAAGAGTTTCCTCAACACCTTAGGGGTTCAGAATGAATCACCCCAAGATGAACCTCTGTGGTATGTGGATTTGTTTTTAGCTAAAGGCAGCTAAGACCCAATGGTCTCATGAGAAACTTCTGTCCCTCCCTTAATTACCTAGCAGAATTTGAATTAGAGGCCTCATGCATAGTAAGTGTTTACCAGAGCTAACCGTCTTTGCCCTGTCTACAGGACAGGACAAACTTCTAATTACTGAAGGCCTCTCTTCTTATTGCCTGGTGATGTACTTCCTCCCCTCTGAAGCCCCAGGGCGCCCTTCCTCATCCTCAGCTCAGAATGTCATACATACCTCATTTTCCGTTTCTCTCTTTGAACCTCTCATGCATGTGATGTCTTTGATTATCTCAGGTATATGGGGTTCCCACATGTAAATATGTATTAAATTTGGTTATTTTTGTCTTGTTAACCTGTGTCATGTGGATTTAAATATTAGACTAGCTGAAGGAAGCTTGAGGGTAGAGGAAAGTCTCTTTCCTCCCTACATCTTTTAATTTCTCTTTTTAAATCTTTATCCTTCATATCCTTTTAAAAAGAGATATATCAACATTATTCTTGAACAAAATTAGTTTTGAATCCTCACCCAAGGATGTTTTTCATTGATTTTAGAGAGAGAAGAAGGGAGAGAGAGAAACATCTATGTGAGAAAGAAACATCAATTGGTTGCCTATCATAGGTTCTGGATCTGGGGATCAAACTTGCAACCTAGGCATGTGATTTGCCTGACCAGGAATTGAATCTTCAACCTTTCAGTATATAGGACAATGTTCCAACCAACTGTGCCACACTGGCCAGGGCTCAACATTGTTCTTGTAGACTAAAATTTACTATAAAAAGTGTGCTGTAATGATGTAGTAATCTGTAGACATGCAGAGCACTCAGGGAATATCTTGAAAAAACAGAATGTACTACCTCACCCTGCTGACATGTAACCCTTACAGTCGCATCCTGTTTGATAACCAGCCTCTCTGCTTCTGTAAACGGCTTGCTGCTTGCTATATAAACCCTGGAGAAATGCAGCTCAAGGTTCAGAATTTGGAGGCAATTCCTCTGAGCCCGTGCACGTAATAAACTCGTGATTCCGCCATCTTCCGCGTGTAAGTGATTTTTCCATAACAGTAGAAATTATAAAAGACCAAAAATAATATTCCTATTGTTTGACCCCCAAATCCTCTTCATCATTTTAAAAAACATTGCCTACTCATTCATCTTTTTGTTCTTTTCACACCAAGAAGTGTCATAAAATACTTTGAACGTGACAGAGTTCATTCCAGCACTTAGCCATGTGCATTTCTAATCCATTGATTATTTTTCCACATGAAAAGTAAAAGTATAGTAGGCAAAGGACTAGTCCAGCATAGTTAGACCATAATTTCTGTGTGACTTTTTTCCTCAAAAACACATGGGAAAAAAATTCTCCTAGAACTCTGCCATCAGAAATCCTGAAACCGAACAACACAGGAACATGTTCATCCTCATCAACCAAACACAACAGCAAACGTTATTCGTGAAGAATAAAATCTTTGTGATCTTATGTATTTGAGAGAATGGATGAAAGCACATTTTTTTGTAAGTTAGCACTATTTGTTTTATAATTTGAGACTGTTGATTAGCTAACTTATAACTAAGATGAAATAGAAAATACACTAAATGTAATATTCCTATAATGTAATCGTTTAGGATCTTAGGTTATTAGGCAATATTCTTAATGATGTTTAAATTGTTTTGAATCCCAATTAGTGGTTTATGGCTTAGATGACACGTTTATTCTTTAGAGGCCATATCAAAATGACTTAAGTCATAGGCTTGAATAACTTCCAATGTCTAGGACCATAATGCTCTACTTACCTCGCTCATTATAGAATGTTATCAGAAGCAATATTCATTTGAACTGCTTATTTCAGAATATTCGTGCATGCTACATAGTGAGCCATACCTAAATATCAAGGGAATATCACTGACATTTCAAACTTGTATTTCATTCTTCAAAAGTCAATTACGATAATAAAATCAGTAATAAAAAACATTCTGTGTTGCCTTTATTCTTAAGCGGTAGATGCTAAAGTCAATTTTACTTGAAAACTTGCACACAGAAACCAAACATTACCATTTTTTTTATGATAAACAATGCTCCAGATTCCTGAAAAAAATCATTAAAGAAAAACCTAAGCCAACATTCATTGTTACTAAATGCATACATTTTCCTTCAGTATCAGAAAAACACATGACTATAAAGATACTTTTACAAATTTATCAGAAGCCCGCCTATAAAATGAGAGAAAAAAAATCTTTAAAAAAATCATAAAGTTATAAGCATAAAGAGATGTTAGCAATCAAGATGTTAACAAATTTGGGGAAGGACTTCCTTGCTATACGCGGCTGGCTGAAGTGGAGGTCCGAGACTTACTAATTACTTGGCCTTCCCAGGATCAGGAAGCCGGTGTTCTACTGAGCTATGTGGTTCCTTTTAATGTGGAATAATATTTAATAATGATCTTCCAAGTTCTACTGTAACAGTTTGATTTATAACAAGAAATATATATTTGGTCTTGTAACTGCACAGGAGCTTCATTTCTGTAATATGACTTTTTCCTTAATCTACACGAGCCTTGTCCAGTCTAATAGCAGCATGACCCACTTGCCTCCTTTCCACAGGTCTGTTGACCACAGAAACAGAGCTTCCAGTCAAACTAAAGAGAACATCTTAACTACAGCTGAGTTTTAGCCCCAGGCCCATGAAAGCACAAAGAATCTACTGACCACACCCTAGGGAAACAGGACAGATGCTGGACCTCAGGACCTGATACTCCCTACACTGGCCCCGACCAAACACAAAGCCCTTAGCTACCGGATTAATAATTTTTCCCTTATATAATCTGTCCCTGTGTGGGCCTTTGGGGAGCTAGGTTTTAGCGTGCCAGATCACCTGTGTCTCTGGGCTAGGCTCCGATTCTTTAAATAAACCTTTACTTTATTTGCTGCAAACTCCTGTTTGTGTTTCATTGGGCTTTGATGTGCGCAGGCAAAGGATCCCCTTTGGTTCAGTAACAGTCTTCTGTTTCTGGCTCAGCCTCCTAAAGCCCTTGGAATTTTCAGTGATAAAAGCAATGAAGATATCTTTTTTATGTTAATGAGGTGACTTTTAGAAAGCCCTTAGGGAACGCCAGGGTGGGGACTGGTTGCTAGGAGACCAATGATGAATAGAGGGGTGGAACTTTCAGCCGCACTCCAGATTTGGGGGAAGGGGTTAGAGACTGTAATCACCTATGGCTGATAAATTAAACAATTGTGCCTATGTAATGAAGCTTCCATAGAAAACCAATAGGACTGAATATGTAAAGCTTCAAAGTTAGTGAACACAAGGAGACTTGGGAGACTGGTGTGCCTAGAGAGGGCACCCCACATCTTGCCCTATGCCTCTGTTCCATCCAGCTATTCCTGAATTATATATCCTTTTATAATAAAACCAGTGATCTAGTAAGGAAAATGTTTCTTTGAATTCTGCCCCACCCTGGATGAACAGATGCCTGTGCAACTGTGTGTGGCTGGGAAACTCTTGCCCTGACTAAAGATGGCAGCTGAGGAGGGTCAAAAACATTGGGAAGCTGATGAAAATGGCGGACACTGATGCAGCACAGCAAAAGCTGGACTCTCTCACTGGCTTCCTACACACATGGGATTATGGAAGAGCCCTTTTCAATGCAAAGGTGCAGAGAGGCTCTTGGTCTTGGTCTAAGGGGTTCAGGACTCTTGCTTTGGAGCTTGGTGCAAGCTGTCTCTGCGTTTTTGGCATTTGGATGCTCTTGGCCTCTGGCCCTGCTCCCCGCATGGACTGGACTGCTCATGGGACCGACCGAGCAGATGCAGGACCCACCAGGGGCCTAGACCCCACATGGTTGGAAGCCTGCTCCTGGAGGTTGGGTCCCACGCTGGCATGCATGCCTCCATGAGCTCCAGCCTCTGGGACACTATAATCCAGTGCAGCATGGCACGTGGGTCCTGGACCATTACACGGAAGCTGAGAATAACACACCCCAGATCCTGAAAGAGAGAGCTACTGCGAGAGGATGGTGACTCTGAAACTCAGGAGTACACATTCCAGAGAGGATGGAGATATGTTTTTGTTACAGGCTTAGAGGACAGATAAGGAAATGGGGAACTTCTGGTCATCATTTTGGCTTGTAGTCTTTTGTGGAGCAAGAGAAGTTCTGTGGCTTGTGGAAGAGAGGGGCTCAGAGCAGGAGTACTCTCAGTCCCCCACCCCCCAAAATTGGAACCCTGTTAATAAAAACCTGTTTTCTTCAGTGCAAATCATTGTGTCATATATAAGGGCACCAAGCAGCCAAATCCCATTCTGCATGGTTACAGGATCTGATGCTGTCCCTGGGCAGACAGCGTCAGAACTGAGTTGAATTCTAGGATACCCAGCTGGTGTCCCGGAATGGCTTGTTCGTGTGCAAATCTCATCCCACTAAGCATTCCCAGTTGACAGGACATATATTTTTAGGAAATACATTTAATAAATTGTTAGTTTTTATTGGAATTTCCAAGGCAAATTTAACATTATGGAGTTTTTAAAACCCTCATATTTTAAATTATGATTTGATAGGTTTTCTTTAATCTCTTACCCCTTTATTAGTATTTATTTCTCATTTTTCCTTGTTTATTTTTCTATATAAACTTTAGAACCAGCTTGCCTAACTCCAGAAGAAAATATTATTTATATTGGAAGACCATTTAATTTCTGTATTAACATAAAACCATTAGATACTTTTATGATGTTAACTCATGCTCTTCAGGAATCAGGTAGGTCTTTTCTTTTGACTCACTTTTGTGTTTCTCAGGAAAGTTTTCAATGTAGGTTTTAAAATTTTGCCTCTTGATTTTTGGGTTATAAATGGGTACATCTGATCAATGATATCTTTTAGCTCATTATCACTTATATACATGAAGTCTATTGATTTTGCATGTTAATTTTATATTCTGCTGCTTTACTACATTATTTTACTGTTTGTATTGGTATTTGTCAATGCTATTGTTTGTAACTTTTTAGTTAACCAATCCCACCTGGAAATTGGGATGTTGTTACCTCTTTTTCTAACTATTTTGCTTTGAATCAGTTTATCTTGTCTGATTGCGATGGCTGACACTTCCAATACAATGTTAAGTAGCAGTCAAGACAGCGGGAGAATTCTTACAGTTTTCCTCTCTAGCCAGAATGTATTGAATGTGTCTTCATTTAGTAAAACGTGCTGACATTGGACTAAACTATATATACATACTGTAACATGTTAGTCAAAGTAGCTGATGATTTGCATTTTTTATTACCCATTTTTACCAGGCAAGTGTGTTTAGCTTTATCAAATGTTAATTATGCATACTTAAAGGTGAACAAAAAGTTAAGACCACTAGGTAATTTGAGAAATGACATAGAAAATGAAAGAGTTTCCCCAAATAAAACAAACTAGAAAGAAGGAGAACCGGAACAATGCAAGAAGCAAAAGAATTGTGGAATTATAAAGAAAATCCACAGAAAGTAAGAGACATGACTGCATTTTCTGAAACAAGATCATGAGGATGTAAACAACGGTCACAAAGATATAGTAGAATACTAAATATTTTGACATAATATCTTAAAAAGTGACTTCCTGTGAGCCAGTTCTCAGGAAGCTACCACTCTGCTACAACCACGAGAGGAAACCGAGAAAGTTGACAACACGGGATCTAGAAGAGCAGGGGTAAACACAGAAGAGAAGTAGGGGGAGGTGTTTGGAGAGCAGCTGCACACCAGGGTCCAAAAACAAGTTCTAACAGGGGTGATAACAACAGGCTTGAGTTCTTATCTTAACTTTAACTCCTGGAACCTCTGACCATGAGAAGCACACCTTCTTCTTCATGCCCTCTGTCCTTCTTTGTCTGTTGTTCTCACTTACGCTGTAAATATTTTGCTACCCAGTACTCCATTCAGTTCTACCAAAGGTGCCCTATCTATTTCTCTAGTCAGCAACACTAACAAACTGAATCATAAAGCCATGTTTCAAACCTGATCTTTGTTTTCTATGCATTGCTTGTTAAATCCACTCAATTCCCATACCACATTGAACAAAACAGTACGTAACCAAAGTCCATCAGCTCTCATGCTCCATTCAGCAAAATAAAAGCTTGACAGACACCACCAGCCTCAACCATTCTGGCTCAAAGGCATTCTCATGAGCCTCTCATCTCACAACAATGTAAATAATAACCAATTCTAATTAAATGTTTTCCATATGCCAGATATAATTCTATGTGCTGTGCATGCAGGACATCTTTTAATCTTTTAAATAAATATTTGATGGGGAAGTGGAGGCTCAGAAAGTTTAGTAATTTACTCAAGTTTATACACATTACGTGCCGAACTGGGAACTAAAACGCAGGCTTCTGATTCCAGTGTTTGCCCTCATTCTGATTTCCTGAATACCACATAACCACATTCGAGCAAATATTTCAATATCTAAAACCAAAGTACTAAATATTTCCCAAATATGTCTCTCTCAGTTTCAATACTGCTATGCCTAGTGTCCTGGGACAATCCCTTGCTCCCATCAGATTCATCCCTTGTCCCCCTTTCCCAGTCATTAACCAAAGCTTGTCGTTTCCATCTATCCAACCAAGTCATGTCCGTGTATGTCATCCTGGTCTATCCAGACTTTGCCATGACTTGGTGGATAGGTTCAAGGAAATGTGAGTGGGATCTTGAACTCAGCGTTACAAATCACATTTGGAAGTTGTATACTCATCAATCATTCCCCAAGGGCTTCCTGAGGTTCAAGTCCAGTGTTAGGCCCTGGGTGGGGGTGATGTTTGAGGACATGAAAGCAGATGAAGGAGAAAGTGATGACAGGAGAAAGGACTGAGATAATGGCCAATGTGAACGACTTTGTTTTCAGGTTCCCTCTCCGTTTCTTCCCTATTTCCCTTCATTCTACTCATTCAATAAATATATGTACACCAGGGCATATACTATAGGCCGTGTACACAGTAATGATTGAGCCAAGGTTTGGACCCTCAAGCAGTTCAGTGGATAGATATAAATGTATGTAAACAATACTTACAATGCTGTTCACATCGGCTCTATATAGTGAATACTATGAAGAAGGAAGTTATAGTAACTCAAGCCCATACCCACTGATGTATGGCCACCCACCCTATATCATAGGAGAGACAAAGATCAATTGAGTAAGCATTGATACAAGTGTGACTGACAGGCACACACATTCACACACAAACAGTAAGAGAAGTACTTTATAACTTTCATTTTTTCCCCCTAAAGATTTAGATGGATTTATAACCTTGAGGTTAATTTCAGGAACTGAAAATAAAAACTTCTTTCCATGCAAACATATGAAAACTAAAATTTGTTTCTTGACATCTCATGTGACATTGACCTGTACTTTCCCACCAAACCCTCTCCTTTGATAGACTTATACCAGTAAACGGCCATCCCTTCCCATCCTTGCTTATCTTCAGGCCAAAATGGATTGCTCAACTTTCTCAATCTCCATGTCTAGTCCATCAGCACATCCTGTTATCTCTACTTTCAAAATGTATTCAAAGTATGACCCATTTCTCTCCAGGTCTGTGGCTGCCAAGCTAGTCCTAGACACCTGTACACCCCACCGCCCACCCCCCACCCACGTTGGATTACTACATGATCTCTCCCTCACCTGTCTCCTACCTTTACATCCTACAGTGTAATTTATACTGCTTCCAGCTACCGCTTAAACCTCTCCATCTCCTAATCAACCGAAATGGCAAAGCCAGAGGCTCTGTCACAGTCAGTAAGGCCCTACCGGATTTGTTTCCCTAATAACACTTCACGGGAAGTTCATGACTAGTTCCAGTCACTCCGGCCAACATGTTGTCTCCTGAACACACATGCCGTCCTCAGAACCTTTGTATGTGTTCTTCCTCCTGCCCAGAAATTTCTTCTCCAAGACACCTGCATGATCCATTTTCTTCCTTTCTTCGGGTTTCTTTTCCTTTTTTTTTACAATTTTGGTTTTTAGATTTTATTTATTTAGAGGGGAAGTGGGAGAGAGGAAGAGAAACATTGATGTGTGAGAGAATCATTGATTGGTTGCCTCTCATATGCCCCCATCCAGGGACCCGGCTCACAACCCAGGCTTGTGCCCCAACCAGGAGTTGAACTGCTGACCCTTCAGTTCACAGGCCAACACTCAATCCACTGAGCCACACCAGCCAGGGTATCTCTTCAGAGAGGTCTTCCAGTATCTACTATATAAAATAGAATACACCCTGTTTGTATTTTTCCCTTCCCTTGTTTTTATATTTTCTCTTAGCACCCATCACTATCTGAAATTCTATACTCTACTTGCAGAGAGAGTAAACAAACAAGTTGACAGATAAATACAGAGAATGTCATGTGGTTTACTACATGTTTTCTCCCTTAATTTAGCTCATCGGTTTCGTAGGGCCCTATGTTCAAAGGGACGTCTTCTCTTCCCTGCCACATTCAAAAACTTGAAGCAGCTGACAAGTAATATGTACACAATGAATGAGTTAGTGAGCATGGACCTTAGGTGTATTTTTATCCTAGGACATTTCCTTAAATATACATGATTGGTTTTGAAGGTTAGAAACTTAATGTGTACACGTAACGTTCAAAGTATTTAGCCTCTGACATGATAGTTGCAGGTAACTTTAATAATAGGACTACTTCCTATAAATAATACCACCCATAGGTCGTGTGTGTTGTTGAAAAGAGTGGGTTTTCTGGGGACCAGGCGACCTAAATCAGAGAAGGAAATATTGAGCACACTCATCTGTAATTTTCATTTGTTCTTACTAAATACCAGCTAACATTAAACCAAGGGGTGATTTCAGTCACATTTCTAATTAAGGGGTCTGCAGGCCCCCATCGATCAGTGGGCCACGATTCTGCACAAAGACCGAAAGTGATTGCTTATTATTGATCAGCATTTGTCTCCTTTCATTGTTTCTTCTCTGTGCACATAGAATTGATATAGTGAAATTAAGGCTTAAAGTGGGAGAAGGTTAAGCAAAGGACTTTTTAAAACCCAACTCTACGCTTTGTGGTCTAAAGAACCTTAAAAATCTGCCTAGAGCTGTATTACAAGGGAAGCTTCTACTGCTGAACTTATATCAACAGATTACTGTCCGATGCGACCTTAACTCTTTGTGTGCTCGCTATCCTGATCATAATGTGACAGAGAATTCTAGAAGGCCAAAGGAACCTTGGTAAGGTCCAAAACATAACCCATTAAGCAGAGCACAGAGGGAGGCCTTCAGAATGCTACTAAAATGAAATTCTCCTGCAGAAGCAAAATAATGAACCAAAGAGAAATTTAAAGACAGTATATATCCACTGAAAATGTGAGGTAGATTTTAGATTTCTGTTCCACTCAGATATATATTTTTACGACTGGTAACCTAAGACCATGATAAGACATATAATAGATACCTGATTGGTAGGTTTTAAATCTTTCACTACCAGCCCGGTTGTATTATGGAGTATGGATAACCCAAGGTGGAGCCCAATTTTAATCAAGCATAGTGATTCTGAGCTGGAAAATGTGAAAGACCATTCCTCATTGAGGGTTCACCAAATTCCTAGATGAGTTTCCCGTACACCGTTCCTACTACAGGCCTGATTAAATCACTGACATTCTATAGCTGTGGTTCCCAAAGCCTTGTCCCTGGGTCAGCAGCATGAACATGACTCTTTATTGTCATGTTTAAAAACCTAGAACACCTGGAATGTAATAGGTGCTCAATAAATAATGTGAGTGAATGCAGACTATGGGTATGCCTGTCAAAGCATGTTTCCTTATATATAAATGGTTGATTATGAAGGATAGGGACTTAAGGCATAGACAGAATATTCATAGTATTCACTGCCTGACATAATCATTGCAGGTCATTTTAATAACAGAAACAGCCCTGGCTGGTGTGGCTCAGTGGATTGAACACCAGCTTGTAAACCAAAGGATCACTGGTTTGATTCCCAGTCAGGGCACATGCCTGGGTTGCGAACGAGGTCCCCAGTAGGGATGCTTGAGAGGCAATCACATAATGATGTTTCTCTCTTTCTCCCTCCCTTCCCCTCTCTCTAAAAATAAATAAAATAAATAATGGAAACATGTTCCAACTAGAAACTTATTATAAATCCAAGTTCTTGGGCTCTCCCTAGAACCACAAAGTCAGACACTGACTGTGGGTCCCACCCTTCCGTTTAACAGTTCCTCTAGCTGAGCCTGCTGCGGTGTGCTGACGAGTATGTGAGATACCAAACAACTCTACAAAAAAAATATAAGCCACTTAGCATTTTCATTTTAGATCCACATGTCTATTCCTTAAATGTATAGTGCAGGCTTCAGAATCAATTTTACGTGGAGGATTAGTGGTTATAGGGTAGTCTAATTATTCCATCGCTGCCTATTGCTTTAAAACTTCATATTTGCCAGCCAGAAGTTCAACAGTAACATGATTAAAGCAATATTTCATTGTTGGCCCCACCCACCCAACAGCAATGTAGCTGTTGTGCCGCCTCTCACAACCCCAGATCTCAGACAGATCTCCTCGGCACTCCCCACCCGCAAGACCGACCTTCTTCAATCTCTCCATGTTTCCACGTGCAATTCCCACTGCTTTCATGTCTCTTTAAATTGTCTTTGCGTAGCCAACCTCACATTAAGTGGCCCCTCCTTTCAAAAGCTGTTCCCCTCTGCAAAGCACTTAGTCATGCTTCTTTCTATGTTCCTTCCCATAGCACTTTGACGAAAGGTCAGGTTTTCTTTTAATTATTTGTTATGTAATTGTTTCCTCTGTGAGATGACAAGCTCCCAGAGAGGAAAAACCATGTCGTGTTATGCCTTTATCAGTGTACAATACTAGACCTGCCACAGAATTGTCACTCAGTAGATATTTGTGAAACGTTGAAAGGTTATTTCAGCAACCATATACCTCATGGTACCAGAATACCAACACTTCTTCCCAAAATGAAAATAAATCCCTAAAGTCAATGAGTTTAATATGTTTTGCTTGAGAGTTAGGTAGGGCCCAAAGACAGAATAAATCAGATAACTAATGCATTTGCCTCTCATCTATAGAGATTTTTTTCCCTAACAACAATCATGCTAATTGGTAAATATTTACATTTGCCAGTTAAATAGCTTGCCACTGAGACTACTCCATATTATGAAGGCATAGTAATCAACAATTCCAATTTTCTCATATTTCAGAACATACCAGTCTAACAAGCAAAACATGTGGAACTTCAAAAACTAGCTAGAATTATTAAGAGCTCAGTAAACAATGGGTTGACCAAGAACAACACATTTTTTAAGAAAGACTGCAATACAAACAAGAAATTATCTGTCTTTCACTGAGGATGGTGAGGCCTATCACAATCCAATTTTCCTTTCACTAACTGAATGATATCCTTTGTTACTTGGGTAGTTTGCAGAGATTAGATTCAGAAAAACATTCCAGGGAATGGTTCTCAGTGGATTAAACCATTAACAGAATGATCTCGCTTGCAAACCCGGACACATCGTTCTAGAAGGTATTTGAACACCTCGTGTAGATTTTCAGGAGACGACATGTCAATAAAGCAATATTTTGCATTTTCCATTAAAGTATTTTAAATAACTATTTAATATCTCTCTCTTTCATCCAGCCCCACAAATTTCCTCCCCTCTGACAGCTGTCAGTCAGTTCTCTATGTATGAAAAAGGTGGAGGGATTAAGCAAAATGGGAACAAAAAAACCCTCTGCCAAAACAACAACAAAAAACTTACAGATGACGGTGCGGTGATTACAATGTTGTGTTACGTCTTTAACACAAAAGGAGGGAAAGGGAGGTGTCGGCAGGTAGGAGAGGGTATAGGAGGGATAAATGGTGATGGAGGGAGACTTAACCTGGGGTGGTGAACACACAGTACAATATACAGGTGCGGTTATAGAATTGTACACCTGAAACCTGTACAATTTTATTATCCAATGTCACCCCCCAAAATTCAATTCAACATCTCTCTAACACACAATGATTTGTTTACAATTAGTAGAAATAAAAACTAAAATAAAATATACATCATTTACATGATGATACTGAAAACTAGCGTACTTCACTCACCAAAACCTAGCAGCACGTAGCAGTATTAACATTTATTGTTTTGGGAATCTGTCAGAAAGATTCAATTCAAAATCTTTCTCAACAATGGTCGAGTTGTGGGGTTACTAACCATTAAAAGGTAGGTTCAAGTCTCTATCAGTACTGCAAGCATTAAATACCTTCTATTCACAAGTTTTTAATGTCCTCACATTCCCTCTCCACTTATAAAAGTTATCAATTTTGTGACAAGTGTCCCAAGAAAAACGCAGCATTTGGTAGGTGGCATAGTCACGACAATAACAGAGACAAGTAGCGTGGGTTTTAGAGTTCAGCATACACTGGCTTCCAGCTTTATCTTTCCCATTTACCTTGAGCAAGCTCTCATATCTCATCTTGAATATTTACCTCATGAGGCCATTGGAGCAACATTTCATAAAAATATAACTCTCAACAGCATTATTACTAGGAGGGCAAACAGGAAAAATAAGTTCCTCATTTTCCCTATTTCTGAAATGGGCATTTCTATTATTTCCTGTAGCAATATTCATCTGTCTACAACAATCACACCGAACGATGCAAATGTTACCCAAGCCTTGTTTGAGCTGCTGATCATCATCCAGAGACATGGTTCACTGTCTTTTATCCTCTCTAGCCATCTAATTCTTCCTGATACCAATTAGAAGTGAGAAACGGGAAGCCAGGAGTGTAGAGTGCTCCATTTATGTCTCCGGTGAGCCTTCCATGACACAATAGCGTGCTCATTTACTTCTGTTAAAGTGGGCCCCTTGTATAGTAGTAATATGTGAGTGGGTGAGAGTACGTTCACAGTTGAGTATGTGAAACACAGAGTTTATTCGTCAATAGTTTGTATCCTGTAAGCCCACTTTTGCCAACCTCTGTATATAAATATGTTAGCTATCTATAAATTTAGAATTGACACAGAAGAAAGGCATATACGTATTATTACATCCTTGACTGAAACAATCTTTTACCCCATGTCCTAGGATCTTCCTTTCATATAATGAAACCATTTCATTAACTTTAATCATAACACGCTTACTCAGTGTGTGTGCATACTGAAGGCAGAAATTGGCATAGAGAGTGTAGCACGATTATAAAACAATTAAATGTTCTGTTCTCCCTGTTCCATCCAAAGAAGACAGCCAAAACCAAGTTCAAGAAAGAAAGAAGCAGGCATCAGAGGAAAATTACATAAATATATAACTCCTTCAATTCAGAAAATATATTATACAACATTAAAAATGGCTAAATTTTATGTTTATGCCTTACTATTTGTAAAACTCTTAATATGTGTTTTCGCACAAAGTAGACAAGGACATATAAGGAAAACAAGACTCGAATAATTAGAATTTTATGTTTACCTTTCTTTCCAAAATAAATTCAAGTGTTGATATGATGATTTTCCCTATGGCTGCAGGGTACAGAGCTCTGTAAAGAAGCCCGATTTCCTGACTCACAATTTTAGTGTTAATTTGCTTTATATCACACTCATCGGGCTGGCTACAAGCTAAATTATAATGAATTCTTGGAAAGGGGATGTGACAGACCTAGGCAGGCCTAGGAGGAATGGAAAATCGCCAGGCAGGAAAACTGTACCCTGGGAAACTAGCCTGGGAAAATACCCGCCTGGGACACTGCCTGCCGACCCTACCCAGGACAGACAGATACCCAGCTAAGACTGGGGTCTGGGGTCGGCCTATCCGGCCTAACAGGACGCAGCTCTAACTTGAGCCTGACACTATGTATCAAGAACAGCGGTCAGCAGGAATGGCACCCAGCAACCAGCTCTAGCCAATCAGACGCTGACACCCCAGCCAGTTACCCTTTGCGGGTTTTTGCGCTAATAAACCCTGTTCTCCTTGGCTCGCTGCATCCGTCCGGTTTCTTGAGTGACTCTGACGTAACAATACGTTATATCAATTAACTCATGTTATTGTTATCTTGAGTTAATGCTGGCTTTTTCTGTAAAGATTTTTAAAATTTATGTTTAGAGAGAGGGGAAAGGAGGGAGAAAAAGAGGGAGAGAAACATCAACGTGCTAGGGAAACAGTGATTGGTTACCTCTCACATGCCCCCAAATGGGGACCTGGCCCACAACACAGGCATGTGCCCCAACTGGCAATAGAACTGGCAACCTTTTGGTTTGTGGGATGATATCGAACCCACTGAGCCACACCAGCCAGGGCCAATCCTGGGTTTTTATGTATGTACGTGGCAATGAACACATAAACTTATTATCATATCAGGGGCTCTTGTGGAGTTCTTCGACATAACCATAACACATTTCCACTTCATTTAAGTCAAATATAAAGTCCACTGCTTTTGGAAAAATCACACAAAAATGGTATAGAGCAGGGGTGTCAAACTCATTTTCACTGGGGGCCACATCAGCCTCACAGCTGCCTTCAAAGGGCTGAATGTAACTTTAGGACTATATACATGTAACTACTCCTTAACTAGGGGCAAGGAGTTCTACATTTGGCCCTTTGAAGGCAACCATAAGGCTAATGTGGCGCCCAGTGAAAATGAGTTTGACACCCCTGATAGGCTATAGAGAACCCACTGAGCCACACCAGGTCTCAGGATGGAAATAAAGATAATTACTAAATCCAGTATAAGACCATAACTATCACATAACTCATTGGGAGATGGTTTAAATCTTTCAATGGTTCTCATAGTAAAGTAAATATTTGTCCCCAAAGATCACTTTTTCTTTAACAAAAACATCAAACAGACTTTATGACAAAATTATTTTTGGTCACGATTTCAAAAGTGTACTTGCCTTAAATAAGCTTATGTGGATGAACTTGTATGAATGAACAAGAAACTGATTACGTGAATTATATCTGTGGTACACTTTTTTGAGAAGTATAAAGTATCTACAAGTTATACGAATAGAATATTTACCTTGAATTAATCTTTCTTAGGAATGGCTTTGTGCTTACGTGGAGGTAAATAATGTTTGCCTATCTTTAGAGAATAGATGTGATAAATCACACTCTACTAGAAACTTTTAGCATTGAAGGTTAATAGAAGAGCTATTTTGAGACAGAGACAGGGCCTATTTTAAAGTGATACCAGCAAAGCGGAAAAGCAGTTGGATTTACTACAAAGGTGCATTTGGCTTCAAATGATACAAAGTGATAAGGCTCTATTTAATCATGTTTTTCCCTTAAAATATCCCTTATGCAGCCTTACCAAATAACAAGGAACTACTTTGCTGTCTCTCTGTACTTTATAAATACTATGTAAATGTGCATGTATGCCTCACTGATGAATAATTTTAACTTACCAGATTCATTTGTATTGCTGTGTATGCTTGTTTTTGTCTAATTTACCCCGTAGACAGATGATCATTTTTCATTGCTTCATCTCTCTTGTTAAAATCTTTTTCAGCATATTTTTTCTATTCAAAATTTTTCTTTTTTTCTTATACTCAGTGTATATTTAATTAGCTGCACTACTGACCAGAACATACTTATTGTATTTATTTAGTCACTAGCAATTATCATTGGGGTTACAAAGAAAACACATTCCTGCCTGCGGTGTGTTCCCATTTTCTCAGTCTGAGTGTCTTGCTCTTGGATGTTGCTCCCTTCAAAGCAGCGATTTTCAACTGCTGCACCACGAGAATTTTTAAAATATGCAATACCTGGCTATTTAGTCAGGAGCACTGACCTCTTTTCCCTTAGATGGTCAAAATAAAAAAAAAAAATCACAGCAGCCAACATAACAACAGTTGTCTGGTATAAATGAATCAAAATTATATCTACTTTTGTCAGAGTGGCAAAACATATATAATATATTTTTTGGTGTGCTGCAGAATTTTAGTAATTAGTTTACGTGTGCCACGAGATGGAAAAACTTGAAGATCACTGCTTTAGAGTCTTTTGGTCTGTAGAGCTTTAATTGTAGAGGTTTCCCTGGTACTGACCACCTACAGCTCACTCAGTGCTATTCTGTTTGACAATTATGCAACATCTTCTAAGTGTGTAGGTTCCGAGAGCTCAGAAGATACAACTTAAACTAATTCTGTGTGTGCTACAGGCCTAGATTTCTGCTGAATGCCATGTAGTAATGCAACAAGCACGTATCAAATGACACGTCACAGTTACGTCCATCTCTTGGTATTACCAAGTGGCTTCAGGGAATCTATTAGCTTTCCCTAATTCTCACTATCTTTGAAAGTATGTAAATATAATCTAGCAATGTACCTAAGGCCTTGACAAGACAAAATCAGACAACATGGAAAATACATTGTTTCAAATTCTCTAAACGAAAAATTAACACGCACACACACACACACACACATAAAAAGTAGCTCTAAATATTTTTCCTCTGTCATTATAAACATGAACTTATATTCCTGATACCTTGGCTATGCCCAAATATGAAACTTTTATATTTGAAAGAATGGTAACTTTCCTGATCTAATTTTAATTGGTTTACGTAGATGATTTATAAAATAAATGAAATAAGTGGGAGTTGAATTTGGAGGGAGGGATACTTGGGAAAAAGCAGCCAGTGCACTGAGGAATGTGGTACTCAAGGATTATGGGCACTCAGTCCTGGCTGGGATGGCTCAGTGGGCTGGAGCACTGTCCCGCAGACTGAAAAGTTGTGGGTTTGATTCCCGGGCAGGGCACATAACCAGGTTGTGCTTTTGACCCCTAGTCGGGGCACATATGAAAAAGCAGTCAATCGACGTTTCTCTCTCTCCCTACCTTTCTCACTGCAAAAGCAATGAAAAAAAAAAGTCCTTGGGTGAGGATAAAGAAAAATAATACTAATAATACAATACAGGCACTCACAAGGGTTGGGAAAAGTGGCTCTAAGGCAGTGCCAACAATGTATCCATAGAAGATAAGATATCTAACTGAGGTTTGCGTATTAGGACAGGGATTGTGGTGAATGGCACTTGAAAAGGTCAGTGGATAGAGAGGGATGATCTATGTCGATTTCTGGAATGAGAATCCACACTGGGTTTGTCTTGGTCACGGTTACATGTCTTCTTAAAGTAACTCATTAATTTAATTCTAAGATTCAGAGTATCACGTTACATTTATTATTTCAAAAATCTCTTTATAATGCTGATTTGTCTATATATTTCCTTGAAAGCTTCTCTCTATCGCCTCTTTCAAAATTCCTAATATGAAAAAATTTTAAAGAGGACGGTAGATGCGGAAATTAAACCACACACACCCATCTGTTAAATATTCTGAGAATTATGAATTCCCATCTTAAATGTTTCAGAGTTTATTTTTTATTTATTCTTGTTCATTTGCATTATTATAACTTATTCTTTTTCATTTTTTGTACCCTACTGAGTTAAAAAACTTGAGGTTTTAAAAAGATACGTTCTTCGGCTTATTGTTTAAAGCTGTGTGAAGGCAATTAACAAATTATTAATTCAGTAAGTAAATACAAGTGGAATTCGATTAGTTAAAATTTAGTTAATTTCTTTTTGATATAATAAAGGGTACCTGGTAAAATTCTGCTATTAAATACCAAAAGCATGGATGATACTCCAAAGCCTTTCGTAACAGTAGAGAGTCCATTATTTAGATCACATCTTCCAGTGCATTGTTTTGGATCCATTACCAAGACTTTCACAAAATGAGACAGACCCATGAATAATTCGTGCATATTGAGTGTCAGGCATTGTGCTAGGAATTTTTATATATAGTGACCCTTAATCCTCACAATAGCATGCGAAATAACCACTTCAAGCCTTCAATATAGGGCCCATATTTTATTAGCTTTATATTCCTGTTATCTGGATTTGATTTACCAGGTAGGCACTCCATATGTCTGTACACACACATACATAATGGGAAGATGAGGAAACTGACCGACAGAGCATTTGGTCTGCCCAAATCCAGAATTATTAAACTTCAGTCCAAGTCTTTCTCACCTTGAAATCCACATAAACCTCCTTACACTGCACTCTTAATGCTAATTTTCAACGTAAGAATATTTCGCTCTATGTACATATATAATTATCTAGCACCATGTTATCGATGATGAGTGAGTTCCCATCATAAAACCCAGAAATACCATTAAGAGGATGGATTGATGCCTGCAGAAAAAGAGGATGAACTTATCATCTGAAATTATTTGACACATGCTCTAAGTGACTGGGCCAAACAGAGTCAAGGCAATTATATCAGTTTATCTTGAACTTGGTAAAGACTGAGAAAGACAAAATACATTATTTCAAAAACAACAAAAACCCCTTATATCATCTTTTAATCTGTGGCATGGTCTAGCTACTTGATGGAAGATTGCAGTTAATAATCCTCTGATGTCTGATATCGTATCAAGAACAACCAAAGGTCCATGTTGCCAAATTAAATGATTTCTCTTTACCATATATTCTGTTGCTCCTTCATTAGTTAAAAGTCATTATAATATGCCCAGATTTGCATAGCTAATATAAAATGATACACTGAAAAAATAATATGGACATTTAAATTACATAGGTACACAGTTCATTTTGAATATTCAGCCAACTTATATTGCATCTTAAAAACAGAAGTAACAAAATATCCTTACCTTAGAAAATTGTGCATTTATCCATTTTGTGAATGTTTTCTTTTGAACATCTTCTCTTTCATCTACAATGGAAAATTTAAAAAAAAGACTGAGTGTTCAGAAACAATTTTGAATATCATTCATGCTTTATAATTAAAATAACTTCATTACACACTGGTATTATTTTATATATATTATTAAATGTATTGATAAATAAAACTAAACATGAGTGATGCTGATATTGGATAGCAAAACTAAAATGAAATATGAAAAATAACTGATATGGTCAACTCCATGCTCATTCAACTATTATATAAAAGCTTTACAGAAAAAAAATAGTCTCATCTAAATAAATGAAATACTTATTCCCCCATAATGAGTAAATACTCTAGTATAACCAGAAAAAGCTACTATCTGTCATAGGTTCTGAAAAATTATTTCTGAGCCTTTCCTCTTAACCCTCACCCCTAATCCATGTAGAAATGACTTTTCCCTTCATGCCCTAACATGGGCCACTGGCATAGCCCACTCCCATCCTAGGGGAGGTTTCTTAATAATCAGCAGCGCGGTTCAGTTATCTTTGCATCCCTGAAATTAACACACTGTCTGGACAGATGAACAGCTTGGCAAGTATTTGCTCAATAACTTCGTGAATGCTTTAAAGGAGGGGACCTTACCATTCCAAAAATTTTAGTAACTCTTTTCATCCAAAGTCAGGAAATTTCAAATTGAAATGCAAATGATACTCTTCATGGATGACATATAAATACTCAAGGGAAAAAATCCCCAAGGACTTCTTATAACATGAGATTAGTGGGGAAAGTGATTAAGGAACAGCTTCACGGAACTCATACTTCCAAAAATTATCTTTTCTTTCCTAAATTAGAAATTAGTATTGAGTCAAACGGACAGAAAAATCATTAATCTTGATTTCTTAAAATGGCTTTTTTGAAGCCAAAGCCTATCTTTGAATTATTGTAAATGTAATCATGTTAGTCAGTGTTCAATAACTGAGTACACTTTTGAAAGATTTAAAATGGAGATGTTTCACGTTTTATTTACATGGGTCAAAAGAAATCTTACTGAAATACTCTGATAAAATAAACTTACTTTCTCTCATATTATTTTTCAGTCTCCATTGCTTTTCTTAAAAATAGATGATATAAAGAATTATTGTTCTCATGACAAATGTATCCATTCACTAAGATTATCTTTTATCTTTCAAACACATTATTTTTTAAAGATTTGATCTATTTATTTTTAGAGAGAGGGGAAGGGAGGGAGAAGGACAGAGAGAGAAACATCACTCTGTGGCTGCCTCTCACGCACCTCCCACTGGGAACCCTGCCCGCAACTGAGGCACATACCACAACCGGGAATCGAACCAGTGACCACTCTGGTTCACAAGCCCACGCTCAATCCACCAAGCCACACCAGCCAGGGCTAATACACATTATGAATCCATAAGTACATACTCTTAACCAATATAAGAGGTAACAGTGGATAAATAAACCCAACACTGTTTTTATGGATGAGAAAATTTTAGTCAGCATCACAGAATGCTTTCTTCTTATTTAATAATGTTAATTGCATGAGCTGCTATGTATGTATATAGTAAAATATCAGCGCTGTCTGTACAATATAAGATAAATCACAATGGAAGTCTTTCCTTTGCTGACAACTGTGAATAAATAAAAATAGATAATAATTGTTCTCAGATCTAATAAGAATAAATAGAACGTTTCAAATGGTCAATATGTAACCATTTTCACTGACTTGCTGTAGAAAGACTAGTCTGTATATCTATTTCTCAATGCAGTGTGTGTGTGTGTGTATACACACACATATAATTAACTAAAACTCTGCTCTCCATGAGTTGAGTTGCATTTGCAAAATAAATAATGTAATGACTTTTGTTTTGCAATTCCACGTAATCTTTCCTACCCATGCATGCATGTCCTATCTATCAGACATGGGAGAGTAAACGTCATTTAAAAGCAGTCATTCAGAGCTTTTTCTTTATTTTTATTTTTTAAAAATTTTATTTATTTATTCTTAGAGAGAGGGGAAGGGAGGGAGACAGAGAAGGAGAAGAACATTGTTCAGTTGGTTTGTGCCCTGACTGGGAAGTGCACCAGCAAGTTCTCATATTATGGGACGACACCCAACCAACTGAGCTACATGGGCCAGGGCCAGAGGAAAAGCACCCCTATGGTCACAGCAGCATTATTTACAATCGCCAAGATGTGGACGCAGCCCAAGTGCCCACCAGTAGATGACTGGATAAAACGATGGGACATTTACACAAAGGAATACTACTTGGTTGTGAAAAAAGAAGAAAGTTTTACCCTTTGCAAAAGCAATGGATGGACCTGGAGAACCTTATGCTAAGTGAAATAAGCCAGCCAGAGAAAGACAAATACCTTTTGATTTCACTTGTATGTGGAATCTAATGGAGAAACTGAAATAACAAGCAAAACAAACACAGACTCATAGATAGAGAGCAGGGTGACAGCTAGTGGCGGGGGGCAATTAGAAGGTGGAGGGACTGAGGTAAAAGGGAAAAGGACTCATGGACATGGACAATGGTGTGAGGATTGCTGAGGGGAGGTGGCTATAAGGGGACTAAATGGTAATGGGAAAAATACAATAAAGATGAAATAAAAAATAAATAAAATATACCCAACCATCTTCACCAAAAGCTGAGTAAGAGGACATTTGAAAAGATTTGTTCCAGATGCTTTTAAGTGAAAAGTGGGTGGGAAGGCAATATTTGTATTGTTTTCACTTATACATATGTATAAAAAGCAGTGTGCAGATAGGCCTTGACGGCAGGAGAAAAACCTTGACATTATGTGCGAAATGCACTTGATCATAGAATCACCTTCACTAGATGTCATCTCTTACCTCGTCTGCTTTTAATCCAAGAAAAATACACTTCGAATAAAATAAATTACTCACTAATGTTTTATTGTGCCATAGTTAACATTTATTTTCTTTAACATGGTAACTATTAGTGTAACTCATTTTATTACGATAAAATATAAATATTGGAGTAGCGCCTTATTGTTCACAAAACCATTTTGCATACATCACTTCAATCCACATGTAATTTGCTGTTTTATAGGTTGAAAGAACACAAGGTCAGCAGGAGTAAAGCTATGAGGTGACAGAGATGAACCTGATATAGATGATTTGAATCGAAGTTCATGGCTTTTCACGCTGAGTTTATACAGTTTATATTGTAATTGCATAGATAATATGGAATGCCATAAAATAATCAGAGTTATAAAAGCTGAATATATTCACATATGTACAAAACAAGTATGAATTCAGAGCCTCTATTATAACAGCCCAGGGAGTTATAAATCCAAAGGCACAACCCACATGGATTTATCCAGAATTAAAAACAGAACCTTCCTTTTGAGGCTAGATGATTCATTTGTTGGCAGTTTAAACCAGGGATGTCAAACTCATTTTCACTGGGGGCCACCTCAGCTTTGCAGTTGCCTTTGAAAGGCTGACTGTAATTTCAACTCCTTAACAGTTAAGGAGCAGTTACATTTATACAGCCCTAAAATTATTTCAGCCCTTTGAAGGCAACTGCGAGGCTGATGTGGCCCCCAGTGAAAATAAGTTTGACACCCCTGGTTTAAATAATAATATTCATATATTTATTAGTTGATATTTACTGTTGAATGTTTGCCATGTATTAACATTATGGAAATATTTAACATTCAACAATCACCCAAATTTTCTTTGCAAATTACAATCTCCATAAACCTGTACCTGGCATAGCCACGATAATATTCTGCCTTTTCTGCACTTACTGTATCTTAAACATCATATCCGTTTGTTTCCTACTACAGATTCCAACATAATGAATGTCTTCATGCATTCTCTTTCAGCTTGTGGTCTATACCTGCCTTAAGATAAATTACTGGGTTAATGTTATGAGAACTTTTATGGCTTTTACTGAATATCGCCGTATTGTTTTTCCAATGGTCATACCAATTTTTAGTGGTCCCAGAAAGAATGAGGTTATGTGGTTGATACGAGTTTTGGTTGCTTTTGCTTTTAAAGTGATTGCTGCTTCATTAGATATAAGGAGATAGTTGGTGCTTGCTTAAATTTGAATCGGATAACTAATGAGGTAGAACATGTTTCACACATTCATGTATTTTTCACACTTCTACTTTTATCAAAATACTTGTCTATATCCTCTGCTTATGTGCCTATTGAGTACTTAAAATTCTAAAATTAATTGGAATGAGATCACCAATCAGTTGTTCTTAAATATTATAAGATGTGAACTCCATTTGATTTTCTGCTTAAAGTAATGATCCTTCTCTACAGAAAAAAAAAATGCCTAGACAGACATATTTCACAGTTTCATGGGGTTCACTGACTTTCCTACAGAAGATTCCTATCACCATGAAATCTAAGGTAAGAATCACTATTGTAAATTAAGCTGTTGTTCTTAGTCAATGAATGAACATCTGTTCCCAAGTGGTCAGTCATATTCCTTTTAATACTTACTTCATTTTTATTGTGCTGATATTTTTATAATTTTATATATTTAAATCTATCCATTTCCATTGTTATTTCTCATATTACTTAAAAGTTGATCATTTTAAGCATGATCAATTATATATTCATAGCTAATCTAAACTTGATATACATAGACATACATCTATAAATTGTTAGAATCTACAAAGACTATTTCAATCTCTTAAGACGATGTATGTTATTATAGACACACAGCCTATAGTGAGAGCCATTAACGTGAACTTAGCAACAAAGAGAATGAGAAAAGAATAATCTAAAATCTGTTTTTACCAGGCAGTGATTATCCATATACTCCCATCTAGTCATTTCAAGTAGCACATATTCTGTTTCATTTTCTCTAGGGCTTGTTTATAACTGATTTGCCATTACTAATAAAATATGCCTGGGTATGTTAACGTGAGAGGCAAGGAAGAAAGTCTCTTTTGGAAAAATTGACTTGGAAACCGTGCCCTGCAGGTACCAAAGAGGGAAGAGCTACTACTTCACAAATTGCAGAAAATGACCAACATTGTATTTTATTCCCTCTATGGGGAAAAAGCCATACAAAATTACTTTCTACCATGACGTAAAAACTGTTATTTTATTTCAGAATTAATTAACGCTTCCTAAGAAAGCCATTTTTATTCAGTAAACCTGGCCCTTCAAATTTTCTTAGTGCAATGACCTCTGGCCCTCTTACTAACTTTTATATTCCTGAGATGCTCAGTCTCCTACACATGTGGGATGAGTGTCATATTTGTGAATCACCACAGTGAGTGACTGCACCCAAGTGACAGTGGGCAAACAGAGCACATTGAATCAGGGGAACTGGCTTCCAGTTTCAGCGCAGAACTGTTTAGAATTGTGGCCTTAAAATCACCAGTCCTCAGTCTCTTTACCTGTGGAACGACAGTATTAATTGCGTTTTAACTCACAGAGCTGTTAAGATATAAAGAGATCACTTATGTATGCAGTAATTTATAGAATAATGATTTGTGGAATGCTTAAGGTGCGCTGGTCTTACACTAGTTACTTTGAAGGTAAACAAGACGTAGTCTTTGCCAAAGTTCACAGCTTAGTAGAAAATACATATGTTACAGATGGATATGAAACATTTTATATAAGCAAGGGTATATATATTCCAAGGATATTACAGAAATACAGAGAAACAGTAGACACATGGATGTTAGGGAAGACATTTTCTTGAAGGTGATGGCTAGGCTGAGTAAAAAGGATAAACAAAAATAAGGAAAGAAAAAAGGTGGAAAGGGAACGCTGCATCCTTCTGGGGAACCGGCAAGGGCAAAGGCAGGGAGATAAGAAACCAAAAGGGCGTGGTCTTCATTAGGTGCCATTCAATTTTGTTGCAATCTAAAATGGGAAGCAGGAAGTGGGATGGGATGCAATTAGGAAGGCAGTTGGCAGTGAGGCCATAGAGAGTTTGCATGAGATGGCCTTTTATATGCTCTCAGCTAAGATGATGAGAGTAAAAGCATGAAAAAAAAATTTCAAACCAGTTCTATGAACACCAAGAATAATAGACACAGGCCAGTTAATCACAATCTGTGTCAGAAAAACATTTTTGAAGAATACTATTTACTTGGGCACTGGTGACTATGCTAATGGAAGATGTTCACTGTAGTGACCCAGAAAATAAAAGTTTAGGAGTAGAGAGAAATGGTAAAGTTGGTAATAGTTTAGAAATATGCACATTAAAGGAATATAAGGGGATATGAGTTTATGTCACTTAAAGAGAGGACTATTAGGTAATATGGAAGAGCTATTAGGGTCAGTTCATTTTCCGCTTCCACCAAAAAATGAGAAGAAAGGAAATGAGAAACAGGGAAGATGAATGGTAAACATTAGGTAAGGCGATGTGCTACCCCAGAGCATTAGAAAGAAAGGCCCCAAATTCCGGACTTATTTACAAAATGGATTTACCATGTTATTAATGCTGCAAAATGACAATGCAAAGCAGAGGGGAGCAGAAAGGAAAATGGCATGAAAAATGCTTTCCATTAAATCTGAGTAATAGCTTTTGATCATAGGATTATAGAACGCTAGGGCCGAAGGTGACATTTGTGGTCATTTTATAATGAGGAGCTCTAAAATAATTAAATTACGAGACAAAAGAAGAGAAAAACAGTTAGTGGCAAAGATGTTTCTTTATTTCCCACTCACTCTGCAATCAATGTAATGTGATTTTCACCGCTCATCATCCTACAGTCGTTTTTTTCTTAATAACAACACCTGTATCCTTTCTCATTTCCAAGACAGCGACTGTCTGGATTGTAAGTGTGTTCCCAGCCCTTAGCATAGAATGTGTTACATAGCACTGCTCAATTCAGGTGGTTTAAGTTAATAAAGACGAAATTTCCTTTTCAGACCTCTTCTCATTTTCCCTCTCTGCAGACATTAATTCCATTAACCTGTGGTAGGCAGAATAATGGTCCTTCAAAGACGTTCATGTCCCCAACACTAGAATCTGTGAATAAGTAGTGTTCAAACTTATTTGTTTTAAAATGATTACATTTAACTTGTTTTAAAAACTCTTTGTGATGGTAAAGACAAAGTTGCAGATGGAATTAGATTTGCTAATCAGCTAACTTGTGGCAGGGACATTACTCTGAGTTATTCCAGGGGTCCAGTGTAATCAAAAGGGTCCTGACGAGGGGAAGAGGGTAGCATAAGAGGGAGATCCAAAGAGATAGCAGCATGAGAAGAAATTGGCCCAATGTTGCTGGTTTTCAAGATGGAGGAAGAGGGCCATGAACCAAACAATGGGGGCAGCCTGTACAAAATGGAAAAGACAAGGAAACGGATTCTCCCCTGAAGCCTCTGGAAGGCGCATAGCTCTGCTACCCCCTTAATTTTAGCCCACTTGGGCCAATTTCAGACTCACGACCTGAAGAACTGTTACATGATAAATCTGTGTCATTTTAATCTGCTAAATTTGTGGTCATTTTCATAGCATCAATAAGAAACCAATGCATAAGCTTTCCTATTCAAGACTATTAAGTTAAGAGACAAACACATACTGTTACTTACTAGATGGTAGAAATACAACTCTGTGAAAGATAAAGTTCCTACTCTTTTGTTCTTGTAGCATAGTGAGAGAAATGTACGTGCAAAAAGAATAGATGGCAGATCTACAGATAAGTTTCCCGATAAAGAAAAATGCAGGGTGTTTCTTCATCAGTATAGAGGAAGGAAACTAACTTGGAAAATCCAGTGATTCCCTTGATGAAGTGACATCTCAGCTGTGTTTTGAAAGTTAAGTAAGAGCATAGAGGCAGAGAAGGTGGAAGAGAACTCCAGACAGAAAGCAGGTGCAACGATCAGGATGAGGGGAAAAGAGCATGGCCTTTTGAAGGTACTAGAGAAGGAGGAGAGGGATTAAAGTGGCAGAAATGACTCTAGAAAACAGAGAAAGCCTCATTAGCCAAATGATGAAGAGCCTTAAACTTTGGCCAGAAGGCAGGTAGAAACCAAAGCAGAATTTTAAGTAGAGCAATGGCAATAGAGGAATCTATTTTAGAAATGAATTTCACAGTATGGAGAACATAGGGAGAGTTAAGACTGGAAAGAAGACCAATCAGCTGGTTGTAAACTCTAATCCATGTGAGAAGTGATGATGGCCCGTATTGGTGAATCACAGTGGGGCTGGGGAGAGGTACATACAAAGCAAGGTATATTCAATAGGTATTGCTGGTAAGAATGAGTTTTTCATTAAATGTGCAGGTAGGGGATTGGGAAGAGGTACAGCCAATGATCCTACTCAAACTGGAGTCTAGAGATCCCAGGAAGAAGAATGTCTGAGTCTATATGTGTAAAGACAGTATGGGAAGAACTGGGAAATAATGAGTTTGGAGTGTTTTGAGACAAGAAGAAGGATATGTGTAGTAGCGAGTTGGATGTAGGCACCCAAAGAACAAGAGACAGATCTTAGTTGAAAATAAAGATTTAAGGGATACAAGCCAACTGGCATGTAGTAACGGAAACCCCCATAGTGAATGATATTACTAGAAAGTGTACACCAGCTTTCTGACCTGAAATATCACTGCATCCTGGTTATCCTTCAGATACACAGCATGCTCCTAATCTGTATCACTGACTTATCTGCCATTCACCCTGGAAATATTGGCATTTTCCCAGGGTCCTATCTATTCTTCATCTATTCTTGTCTTGGTCTACAATGTTTATTCTCCCTAAGCAAAGTGACTCCCTCCTCTACTCTACCCACCACTATATATTGATACTGATGACACTTGAATCTATATTTTTCATCTTGATCAATGTCCTGAGTTGCACAGTGACACAGCTGACTCTGGTTAATACCTCTACCTAGATGTCCTCCAGGTACTTTAACAATATCATTCATCTTCCCAAAGAAATCCAGGTATTCTACTCCTCCTGTCAATTAATGGCATCATCATTCATCTGGTAAGTAAATAAGTAACTCCGGAGTCATTATTCAATTTTGAGAAATGCTTGTCCTGAGGTTAAAGCCAGATTATTTAGGATGGCATATGAGGAGCGTCACAATTTGACCTCAAATGCTTTTGTGAACAGAATATCCATCATGACTGTTGGCACTCACACATATCCCCTGACCCCTCTGCACACACACCTACCAGGTCTACCCTAGACACCCAAGTCAAATGTCATCCTGAATAAGTCACACCCTCTCTTTAGTTCTTTGTTCCTGCAGTCCCTGACATGTGACTTCACTTTCACTTTCAAGATCAGGTTCAAATATCAGATTTGCACAATCACCCTTCCGTCCTTGGGAGAACTCAGCAATTCTTCTGATATATCCATCCATTTTAGCATTTTTCAAACCGTACCATTATTATATGGTGGCGTGTACACACACATGCACACAAACACATTACTCTTTTATATAATGCAGCTGCATGCCACCCACCACCCCTATATGGGACCACACTTAGATGGGGGGACCACAGTTAGATGGGAAGTCCACTATTACTTTGAAACTTCTGTATACCCAATGTGGTACATTCAAGCAGAAAGAGGTACTTAATAAGAGTTGGTTGAGTAAATCAAATGATTAATCAATACCACAATTAAATCTGGGCCCTAATGAGTCCCAAGCCAATGTCTTTTCTCTGCACTTCACCATACAGCTCAGACTGCTCCGTTCATTATAAACCTTCTGTCTTTATCATCAATTCATTTCTTTAAAAATTCACTGAGCACCCACCAGGTATTAAATCACTTTTTAATATTTTCTCTCATACTTTGGCCTTGGGACAGAGGTATTTATTTTCATCACTACATGGACTGAAAAAATAGAGATAATTTCTTACAAAAAAACCTGCCTCGCTTTTTCTGGGTAAATTGCATTCTGGAATGTGATGAAATTGCCCTTTCCTTCATCTTTCATGACTGCCATGGCTTCTGACACAATGTACAATAAAATGCCACAGTGACCCGTCTGACTCTACCTCCCCTGTAAATGTTGCTTCTTTCTCATGTGAATCGACTGCTTGTTATTACAGAAAGTCGATGGGCCCAGAAAATAATTTGAACAGCCATGTCAGTTCATACTGGATAAAAGTTCTCTCCCATGCCCTGCCACTTAATCATAGAATCTATGACATATCAGCACATTGAAGTTGTGGCTGGAAGCTTATGTAATCATGTGATTGCGTATTCATCAACTAAAACCATAGACATTGAAAATACAATGCAAGATGATAGAAATATTTTATGTATGTTATAGAAGTTAGCATGGAATGAAGCATCACGACAATGAGGTAGAAGTATATGATAGAAGAGAAATCAGAACTGCCAGAATGTATCGAAAAGGCCCTTAGTGGTGAGTTGGAAAGCAGTGTGCCATGTGGTAGACGGCACAAATGGTTCGTTTTTGTGCCCTGCGGATTCCATTCAGACATCAAGAATATGTATCAGATACAGTATGGGTCTGTGGCTAAGCACATCCCTCCAGCATCAAACAGCTTGGGTTCAAACCCCAGCTCTACTGCTCACTAGCTCTGTGACTATAGGCAAGTGGCTTAACCTCTCTGTGTCTCATTGTGTCCATCTGTATCATGAGACTAAAAAGAACAGTACAGAACCATGAATACTAAAAGTGACAGACTTATGATACATGTTAATACTGAAAAACTTAAGGAGAAAGTAGAGAGAGAAAAGCTATAAACATTTATTCCCGGATATACCACTACTTCCTAGGAGCCATCTATATCAATTGAATTAGCTTATAAAATAGACACAGTTTCTAGGTGGCAGTCAGATTAACAATTAGTAAGATTTTTAAATAGTTTTTATAAATGTGCAGCAATTAGACTTTTCTTGATCTGAAAGATAAAGGAAAAATATGAAAGGGTATTAGAATAAATTGTACCTCCTCATGCCAAGAAGAATGAAATCTGTGCATAGCAATGATGGGAATAATGAATATTTCTGTGGTACATTATAATTTACAAAGTGATTTTAAATAGATCATTTTGTTTAAACATGAATATGTGGGTGTATACTTGTTATGGGTAAAAATAAGTTACTATTAATTAGCATGCAGACCTGAAATACACTTTAGTAGTGTGTCATGAAAAAGATCGCTTATTTTAGTTAAAAATAATAGACATGGACTGATTATGGCAGAATAAATCAAAATAAGATCATGGCATCTGGTGTAATTTGGAGGTGAAATTAAATACTTGGATAATGGGGCAGAACTGCTAACTAGATATCTGTTTCCGTACCTCAACCTAGTCAATTTTATTTTTGAGATATTTAATTTCCCTACTAAAAAATAAAAAAGGATTATTCTGTGGCATATATTTATCTATTTTAGTGGATTATAAACTAGTTCTTTTCAAATAAAAAGGAAAGCAATCAGCCAAAGTGCACAACAGCCACTTCCAAATGTTTGTGCTAGTGAGATCCTTTATAAACAGACAACAGCTAAAACACAGGGTCCCTTTTGCGTGCATTCAAAAGGGATATTTAAATCATGAGATATATTTGTTAAACTTGCACGATGGAGTAAATGTTGAAGAAAACGATACAGAAGATATAGCTGATGCCTCATGCCTTATTTCCTTGACCCAGCCTGAGCTTACCTGTAACTGTGAACAAATTCTGTGGTTGCTGAAGATTTCCAACCTCAAGCATGTGCATCTCTCTGCTTCTTTGCATTAGAGCTTTTTCCAGTTCCAGGAGAATTTAGTAAGCCCATCTGCAGGGGCAGCCCTGCGGATTTAGTTCTCCCAAGGTGCGATCCTCAGTTAAAGAGACAGGCTCCCAAGGGTCACAGGAGATACGGATCTCAGAATGACCCACAGCAGCACCTCTATTGCTTGTTCTCCCTTCCCTACTCATTTCCCCTGTCCCCCACCCCATGCCTCTGGGAGTCACTTCCCAAAAGAACTACCTGCACCAGTGCTTTTTTGAGTCAGCTTTCTGAGTATTTCAAACTAACCCATATGGGTACTAGGCCAAGTTACTTGACTTGATCTTGTATTAGTTAGCCTTGGGTGTCTC
>PVIA01006711.1:0-79580 GCA_004024845.1 Tonatia bakeri
GCAGGACGGCAGGACGCTGAGGCGAAAGTCGACCTAAGGTGACCTCATGGGACAACGGGGGAAAGGTCCCACCTGAGTAGATGCATCTTTGGAAGTAATAGCTGTCAGTATTGAGCGCTTGCTAATGCCAGGCCCCTGGTAAGCCACTTACCTAGAAAGTGGCAGCCAGCCTTGAGGGTCTGTCCCTGACAGACAAGAGAGGGAATGCTTGCTCCAAGGCAGGAGACTGCGTCCTACATCTTTTTTTCCTCTGCTGTTTAGGGATAGCACACCATTCAATTCACCCATTGTAAGCTCAGTGGGTTTTAGTAAATACCTACACCTGCACCACTACCACCTCTAGTGCTGGGGTGTCAGACAGGAGGGAACTTCCAGATGTTCCCTCCTGACATCCATCCCACGCACCCAGCACCGCTGTGACGCGGTTTTGCCCTTCCTAGTATTTTATGCAAATGAAACCAGGTAGCAGCTTCTCATTGGGCTCCTCTCACTTCAGAGCACAGGTGACACACACAAGGCCCGAGGGCCCAATCCGGCCCTCCACCTTGTTTTATCCAGCCCGCACCTTGTTCCCACTGCCAGGCTGACGTGGCCTCCAGTGAGGATGAGTTTGACACCCCTGACAGAGCAATGCTTGGAGAACCCACATCTGCGCGCAGCTGGGGCTCAGCCTGTACCTCTGGCTCCCTAGATCTCTGACTCAGCTCTGTGTCCAGGGGTTGCAAAGCCTTTTGTGAAACTTAATGCTGTGAATCTTGAAGATGTAATGAACTATTGTTGCTAACCAATTCAATTGGTTTTTGTATGTTGGTCTTTGTGGAATTCATGTGTGAGGTTCTTAGACCGTTTCTTGTCGATTCCCTAACCAGGTGCCCACCAACAGCCCAGTGATCTGAACCCACTCTCTTCCCCAGGCCGAGCCTGTCTGGGCTCTGCCAGCACTCATGACCTCGACAGGCCAGCAAGGACAGGTGAGAGGCCACACTGGGCCTTGCAGTGGCCGGTGAGGGGCTCATGAGTCTCCTTCGAGGTCTTCTGGGCGCCAACCTGGTGTGCCAGCCTCACCCCTGGGCGGGGCCTCCAGCCCCCTTCAGGGTGGTCCTGTCTCCAGCCCAGGCTCACTGGGGCAGCTGCAGGTACTCCCCAAGTGCTGTTCTGGTGACTCGGAGGACATGTTTACTGAGGCCCCATTTGCCAGCCCCCTTGGAGGACTCTCTGCTGCCCTTGCCCTTCAATCCATCTCCCACTGGAGACATGCACCCCACTCCTCCTCTAGCTGGTAACCCCAGTCGGCACAGCAGCAGGAAGACTATGGGCACTGGGGTTACCTGTGGGCTGACACCGATCCGTCCACTGGAGTCCTTTCTGGGCACTTCTCAGGGAGCTCAAGCAAGCCAGGCAGTTAGTGTTCAGCAGGCCTTCAGTCCCCACCAAGTACCTGGTGCAGACCTTTTCCAGTGTGGGACCTCACACTACCTTTGCCATCAGTCACTGTCACCTCTCATAGGTGGCCTTTTGACTTGGAACCCAAAACCTGGAGGGACCCGCTCCCATGTCAATTTTCGGGCAGGAAACAGGACGGTAGCCATCCCCACTCCCACGTTCACCCCCTGCGCTCTCCCACCTGCCGCAACCACCCTCTCCCGAGGATCTTGCCTGCAGCCCAGGAACGAAACAGAAGCAGCCAAGGTGACCCAAGTGGCAGGGGCAGTGGGTGGACTTGGTGAACAACTTGGAAGCATTCCTGAGGCCAAGGTACTCAGGGGCTACAGGTGTAACACAGACTAAGGACAAGGAATGCAGTGTCTGACACGCCCCCCCAACCCCCCTGCCCCAGGCAGGTTCCATTAAGACTCAGTAGCCCTGGCTGATGTGACTCAGTGGATTACGAGTTTGGGCCTATGAACTGAAGGGTCACTGGTTTAATTCCCAGTCAAGGCACATGCCTGGGTTGTGGATCAGGTCCCTGTTGGGGTGTGTGGAAAGCAACCACAGATTGTTTTTCTTTTTCCCTCCCCCTCTAAAAATAAATTTTTTAAAATTAAGACTTTCGGTGGTCACCAGAACTGTTTTCCTCCCTCAAATCTTCTCCCAGGCAGGGTGCACACCCTCAGGTTTTCACGCTGAGGTGGGACCACCCTGTCATCAGCAACAGCCCCTCACCCCCACGGCCTCCCCACAGAAGACACCTTCACAAACTTTTTAATTCGTGTATATTTGTCACAACCTTTTAAAGCAGAATGTGAGTTGAGCACTACGTTTCCATTCACAAAACTTGGAGCTACTTCCAGACGGCTCCACAGCACGCCCGGGCAGCTGACGGCGCTGCCGCACGGTACCGTCCGCAGGGCCTCCCGGCGGACGTGGCCGACATGGCACACTAACGTCTAGAGGCTGTGCATGCAGCTGGCAACTACAGGGGACGGCAGGTTTGCGAAGTCGATCCTAGGGGACAGAAGCTGTTTACCTCAACACGTCAACAACCAAAGAGCAGGGACCACGAAGCTGAGACTTTAGGACCACACACACTGCACAGCGAACAGAACCGCGTCCTGCGAACACAAGCCCAACGTGGAACCGGGAGCCGGCGTGCTCAGGGTCTGCACTGCCACAGCATCACACGGAGTGGGAAGAAGCCTCCTCTTTCCATAAGTAGTTACTGTCATGCCATACAGGTTTTTAAATGTTAACAAAAATAAAACAGTCCTTGAAAATAGACCATCCAAGGGAATGAAGGGAAAGAACGGAACGCGTGGGCGGGCAGGCCAGCCACTGGCGGGCCTAGTCCACCTCCTCCATGCGCGAGGTGTCGTCGTCCCCCTCCAGGGGCGGCATCTCCTCCGTCACGGCAGCGCTGCTCTCGTCTGCAGTGGGGTCGTCCTCGTCGATGCCTTTTTGGAGACAAATGCCCTGCGTCAGCTTCCCTAGAACCAACTCACCGGCTTAGCGCTGCTGGCTCACAACCACCCTGAAGGCCCAGCAGACACAGGTGTGTGATTTCTGCTCCATTTTCTGGTGCTCACGGAGTAGGAGGCCCACCCCACCCCACCCCCTTCACCACCTGACTGATAAATACACCCCAAACTGCTCCAGAAAACTCCAGCTGTGCTCATCAAAGAGCTAAAAGGAACCCTCTCCCCAG
This sequence comes from Tonatia bakeri, assembly GCA_004024845.1. NCBI lineage: Eukaryota > Metazoa > Chordata > Mammalia > Chiroptera > Phyllostomidae > Tonatia > Tonatia bakeri. Next base: position 3,143 of record PVIA01006711.1, read on the forward strand.
TCACGAAGGTTCCCCTTCCGGCCAGAGGCTGCGCACTCACCGAGGCCCAGCTTGATCATCCTGTAGATCCTGTTGGCGTGCGTCTGGGGGTCCTCCAGGCTGAAGCCGGAGGACAGCAGCGCCGTCTCGTACAGCAGGATGACCAGGTCCTTCACTGACTTGTCGTTCTTGTCGGCCTCCGCCTTCTGCCGCAGGGTTTCGATGATGGAGTGATCCGGGTTGATCTCCAGGTGCTTCTTGGCTGCCATGTAGCCCATCGTCGAGTTGTCCCTCAGGGCCTGCGCCTTCATGATCCTCTCCATGTTCGCCGTCCAGCCGTACGTGCTTGTGACGATGCAGCACGGAGACGTCACCAGCCGGTTTGACACCACCACCTGTGCACGGTCAGAGTGTTTACTGGGAGGCAACATGCAAGGAGCCCAAGTACTGGAGACCAGGAACGCTATGCATCTGCCAACTCGGTCCCAAAGCCTCCACTCTGTGCGGCTCAGGCCTGAGGGTCGTAGGAGCCACACCTGTCACTGAACCGAGACTGGTGGCCTTTAATCACCGACCAAAGAGAACTTAATGAGGAAAGAGCTTTGTGTGGCTTCGACTTCATAAACCTTACACTGCTTCTAAGGGTCAAAAATTAGGAAATGCAGGTGGAAGAGAACACACACACCTTTTCTACTTTCTTCTCCAAGATGTCCTTCATGATTTTGCAGAGGTTCTCGAACTTGGTTCTCTTCTCCTCCTGCTTCTTTTTCTCCTCTTCGTCCTCCGGAAGCTCCAAGCCCTCTTTGGTGACGGACACCAGTGTCTTCCCCTCAAATTCCTTCAGCTGCTGCACGCAGTACTCGTCGATGGGCTCGATCATGTAGATCACCTCCAGGCCATGCTTCCGCAGGCGCTCCACGAAGGCCGAGTTGGCCACCTGGTCCTTGGTCTCACCTGGTGTCGAGGAGTTACTTTCAGGCTTCTTACTGGAAGGGCTTTCACTTACTGCCAGTCAGATCCCACCAGCACAAACACAGCCGTGCTCGCCTAGGCCAACCCCCCCCCCCCCCCGTGTACACAGCCACAGGGGTGGAAACATGACTCACGCTCCCCACCAGGCACCTGTGATGTAGTAGATGTGTTTCTGGTTCTCTTTCATTCTCGTGCAGTAGTCCTTGAGGGAGACCATCTCATCCCCAGAAGCAGACGTGTAGTATCGCAACAGTTCCGAGAGCTTCTTCCGGTTTTGAGAGTCTTCATGTATCCCAAGCTGTAAGACAACACGGCTTTAGAAAGACTTTTCCTGCCTCAGGAAAATTCACGGGTTCGAGAAACCAGTCTCATCACCGCCACCCACGCTTGTGTGTCTGCACCAACCTTGATGTTCTTGGAGAATTGCTCGTAGAACTTCTTGTAGTTCTCCTTGTCTTCTGCCAGCTCGGTGAAGAGTTCTAGGCATTTTTTGACCAAATTCTTTCTGATAACTTTCAGAATTTTGCTTTGCTGTAACATCTCCCGGGAAATATTTAGAGGAAGATCCTCAGAGTCCACCACGCCTCTAATAAAGTCTGAAAACACACAGACCGAAGTCACTCTAAGGGCCAAGGGCACTCAAAGACAGACCCCCCCCCCCACGAGGGGCCCCTCCCCAGCGGCCCCGGCAGTTCTCGTGGCCCCGCCCACTTACTCAGGTACTCTGGGATCAGCTCCTCGCAGTTGTCCATGATGAACACCCTGCGGACGTACAACTTGATGTTGTTCTTCTTCTTCCGGTTTTCAAACAGGTCGAAGGGAGCGCGCCTTGGCACAAAGAGCAGGGCTCGGAACTCCAGCTGCCCCTCGACGGAAAAATGCTGGAACAAGACACGTGTTGAGTCACCGAGTCAGCGCATGCGGTCCCTGGCCCAGACCGGCTGGAGAGGCGCCAGGACAGGCCTCGGAGCCCCCGCAGCCACTCACCTTCACGGCCAAGTGGTCCTCCCAGTCGTTGGTCAGGCTCTTGTAGAACTCCCCGTACTCCTCGTTGGTGATGTCATCGGGGTTCCTGGTCCAGATGGGCTTCGTCTTGTTCAGCTCTTCCCGGTCGATGTACTTCTCCTTGATCTTCTTCTTCTTCTTCTTGTCGCCATCCTTCTTCTCCTCCTCCTCCTCGTCGGAGCCGACGTCTTCGATCTCGGGCTTGTCGTCCGACTCCTTCTCTTCCTTCTCCTTCTCCTCTTCCTTCTCCTCCTTCTCCTCCGCTTCGTCGTCACTGACTTCTTTGTCACGCTCCTTCTCCACCTGCAAAACGCAAAAACCTCGATTTACGACAGAAAAGCTAACTGGAGCAGTCGAGACTGCATAGCAAAGCCGAAGCAGCTGACAAACGTCACCCAGGAAACTTCTCATTGGCACTCCACGAGTTCCAGCCGTGGAGACAGTGAGCGCCGGACTCAGACTGGTCCAGTAACCACAGCAGCCAGGACTCTGCCTCCCCGCCAGACCTGACTCAGGGTGGGCTGGGTGGTCTCTCTAGTTGTCTGCACACACGTTACACAGAACTTACGAAGAGCGTAATGGGGTAGCCAATAAACTGCGAGTGTTTCTTCACAATCTCCTTTATTCTCCTCTCCTCCAAGTACTCGGTCTGGTCCTCTTTCAGGTGCAGGATGACCTTTGTTCCACGTCCCATGGGCTCCCCTAAAAAGGACGACGAAACCCAGTTCAATTTCAATCTCAACTACCAACCAAGTCAAGATCATGAAGTTACAATCTTGCTCTGGTTGGTGTGGTTCAGTAAATTGAGTGCTAGCCTGTGAACCAAAAGATTACTGGTTTGATTCCTCATTGGCGCACAGGCCTGGGTTGCCACCTAGATCCCCAGTTGGGAGCATGTGAGAAGAGGCAACCAGTTCACTTTGGCCCCCCTTGTAAAATTAAAACAAACAAACAAACAAAAAAAAACACCCATTAAAACAAACAAAAAACCCTACAACACCCCCAGCTCTCCATGCCCCACCTAGCCCCTACGAAGCCAGTATGCACTGCAGGGCTCACTGCTTCTGCCCAGCACTCGTCCCACAGCTAACTGCCTCCCTCAAGATAAACCACGAGGTCAGGCAGCTACACTATCACTCCTCACCAGCTCCTGCCCCAACTCCGGCGGGACCTTGCAGACCCCCACCTCCCAGGCACAGAGCCCCTCTCTGCACCAGGTGCCCACCTGTGTCGGTCCGGACTGTGAACGAACCCCCCGCAGAGGACTCCCAGGCGTACTGCTCATCGTCGTTATGTTTGGTGATCACGGTCACCTTCTCGGCAACCAGATAGGCCGAGTAAAACCCAACACCGAACTGGCCGATCATGGAGATATCTGCACCGGCCTGCAGAGCCTCCATGAACGCCTTGGTCCCAGACTTGGCGATAGTGCCCAGGTTGTTGATCAGGTCGGCCTTGGTCATCCCGATCCCAGTGTCCACGATGGTGAGGGTGCGCTCCTGCTTGTTGGGAATGAGGTTGATGTGCAGCTCCTTCCCAGAGTCCAGCTTGCTGGGGTCTGTCAGGCTCTCGTACCTGATCTTGTCCAAGGCCTAGCAAAGCACACACGGTCAGGCCCGAGAGCCCCTGGAGTCAGGGAACGTGAAACCAAAATCCCGCAGGGCAGGCGCACACTCACGTCCGAGGAGTTAGAGATGAGCTCCCGCAGGAAAATCTCCTTGTTCGAGTAGAACGTGTTGATGATCAGCGACATAAGCTGTGCGATCTCCGCCTGGAAGGCGAAGGTCTCCACCTCCTCCTCCTCCATGGGCTGGTCGTGGTTCTGGGCTTCCTCCGGCATCTGCGGCGACAGGAGCGCTTGTGACCCCGCGGCGCGGCCCCCGAGTTCCTAACACCCCGTTTAAGCTACAACCAGATCAACCGAAAGCCACCGACAAAGCGATGACCTCATTCCTGCGTCCGCGCGGCAGTCGGGAGCGCGCCCCAAAGCCGCCCGAGCCAGTCACAGACAGGCAGTGCGCGTTGCCTCGCTGCGGCTCCGACCGGCGGCCCCGCCGGGACCGGACCCAGGGCGGCCCCTCTCCCGGGTGGGCCCCACGCCGCTGGCCCGGCCACGCGGGAAGGCCCGAAGGGGGTGGAGGGGTGGGCCGCAGCAGGCCCAAGGCCTCCAGACGGACCAGGGCCGCCCCCACGCCGGCAGGCCCAGAGTCCCCGCCGCTCTACAAACGCCCCCCCCCCGCCCGCCCCCTCGCCCTGGGAATCTCCTCCGCTCCCCGCGACCCCCAACCGCCCCCTCACCTTGGCTACTGAACCGCACAGGCTCCGCCACCACGCAGCAGCAGGACGACGCAGAGGCAACTGGCGCGCAGCCTCCGCTCCTCCCTTATATAGACGCGGGCCCGCCCCGCGCGCGCGACGCCTTTTCCAGAAGGCTCCGGAACCTTCCGGAAGAACCCTCCCCAACCGCCGCCGCGGCCGCGCGCCCGCGCCTGCGCAGTGGCCGCCGCCCGCGCCTCCCCCAACCGCCGCCTCAGCACGCCTGCGCGGGCTGGAAGTCTCGGGAAGGAATCGAGCTTTCGGTCGGCGCCCCATCCTTGCCCGGGTCCCTGCGTCCTGCGCTCGGCGCGCGGGCAGACGGCGCTCCAGGGCCCATTCGCCGCCCTGGGGCCGGCTGTGGGGGCCCGCGCTCCGGTGAAATCCGCAGAGTTAACTTGTAGTTCTGGGAGCGCCCCCATGGTGGGGCCGCTGGTGAACTACAGGGAAGGGCGGACCCTCACGTTCCCGCTGGCGTCGCTCGCGGCCTCAGAACCAGGGCGGCCGGGGTCAGGGGGCCGCTGTCAGGTTCAGGACCTTGGAGCCTTGGGTAGGGGCGGGGGGCAGTGAGCAGAGGTTCCAGCCACGTTTGGGAGCCTGGGGGACGGGGCCGCCACGTGGAGCCCGGGCCCGGGGTTGGAGGACAGGAGGGCACCTCTTCGGCAGGGCTGTGGGTACGTGTCCCTGGAATTCTGGCGGCACGTGCCTGCGCGAGCCTACTGTACAGGGCCAGCCCGTGAGGGGGTGACCGGGACCCCGGCGGCCACCAGACCCCCGGTTTCCGCCTTCAGTAGAAGGGGGTCCCTGGGGCCTCCAGAGGCGCCAGGCGCCGGCGGTTGTGCGAGGGCCGGGCCCGCCCCGCCCCCTGCGGACTCCCCACTGTGCGCAGGGGACGTTCCGCGGGGCGAGTGCGCTGTCCTGAATTCTCCAGACTTACGGCAACCTCTGGATTTCTCTCAAGCCCCGTCCTTCACACTTCGGGCCCCTTAGGCTGAAATTCCGGCATTTGGTGAACAAATACTTGCACCCCCAGCTACACCCATTGTGATAAGACCTTTTTTTTTTTTACTTATTTTGTGTAATGTGAGGTATCCACGTCAAGTATGTAATTCACGGCTGGGGCGATTAACTTGCGCCAAGAGCCAGTTTTTCAAGGGGAATCTGCTGAGCATTTTGAGCCACACCAGGTGATGTGTCAGATGGGGAAGGGGCTTTAGACTGCCGGCTCCGCAACTGGGTGTCTCAACACGGGGACCCGAGCGTCCCCGCCCCTCCCGAGACCCTTCCAGAGGTCGTCCCCATGGCTCCTTTGTCTCTAGGTCCTCCTACTGTGGGCCTCCTCTTCAGGCTCCGGGCCTTCGGGAACAATCTAGAAGCTCCTTAGGATGTAAACAAACTTGACTGAACATCCCTCCCCTGGCTCATCTCCAGGGTAACCCAGCTTTTCCGGGAACGGGATTCTCCAACTGGGGCGTGAGACCCATCGGGAGAGTGTGACACCGGCGCGGGGTGTCCTGACTCCCTTTAAAACAGGAAACACAGGATGCAGCCCAGAGCCCACGTGGCAGGTGGTCAGGCGCTGGCGGGCACGTTGCAGAGTGTGTTTCCGTCCCCAGCGGGGTCGGAGGTGCTCAGCCCGGGTTTTCCCAGCGGCCTGGGCTAGAGGGGGGAGGAAGAGGTAGGAGGGGAAATTGAAACTGCAGGTTTCCTGTCGCCCCTGCAGGCAGTGAAAGGTCACCACGTGGCGCTAAGGCTGGCGCCGCCAGCTGCACTGTTGCTCTCCTGGCCTAGAGGCCTGGCCCGCTGTTTCCTTTCTGCCTCGCTTCTGCAGCGGCCTGGGAGGTTCAAGATGAGCCCCCGCCACCCTGGCACCTGTGTCTCCCAGCAAGCCCCTACTTTATTGTCCCGCCCACCTTCCAGATCCTCCGGCCCTCCAGCTGCCCACGCCTCGGTTACTGAATCCAAGGATGGTTTCAGGCCTGCCCTCTGACCCCTTGGGAACCACCCTGCTCTCTTTAGGGTCGCAGTAACAGCCCCTCCGCCTTCTGCCAAATGGAGGCTCTGTCCGTCTCCTCTGCCCACTCGCCCCCCCTCCCTGGCCTGAGCTGCTGGAACAGGACCTGTGTGCAGATGAGTCAGGGGAAAGGCCAGATCACACCTGGATGCTAAGGCCACCCTCCCCTGCCCCAGCCCCACCTGGCCGCCTTCCAGGGCTCCCTAGCCAGGTGACGAACCCACCATCTTCTAGAACTCCAAGCATCCCCACAGGGGATCCGGGTGAGACCTGCCCTTTATGGCCTCTACATACCCCTGGCATTCCCGCCTTCCCTACTGCCGTCCCCACCCACCTCCCTGGGTCCCTCACCACTGTCCACATGAGCCACCTCTCTGCTCCTCGCCTCTCTCCTCAGCCCTGCCTCCACCCTAGAGCCAGGCTGAGCTTTGAGAACACAGGTCTGACCCTGTCCAAACCCTCGCCGACAACCAGACACCCACTGCCTCCGGGAGAAACCGGGCTCCTTAGCCAGGTGGGCTAGCCCCTGCCCTGCGCCCACCTGCCTGTCTGGCTGTTTCCATGCTGTTTCCTGTCCCTTTCCTTTTTTTCTCTTTAAAGCCCCACCTGAGGGTATGTTTATTGACTTTGAAGAGGAAGAGGGAGGGAAGCATCAATTAGTTGCCTCCTGTGCGCCCCAACAGGAGACAGAACCTGCAACCTAGGCCTGTGCCCCAACTCACTGGGACCTCTACCTGCCCCCACCCCACATACCTGCCAGGCCCTGGATGTGAACAGGTTCTCAGGACTAGGGCCCCTCTTCCCTGGCAGGAACCACAGGGCTCAGCCATGTCCCAGAGCCAGAGCCCTCCCACCCCCACGGGTCCACTCCCACCGCACCTCCTTTTCTACCCAGCTTCCTTAGCCGGTATTTGTTTTTTAGGATTTTGCTTATTTATTTTTAGAGAAAAGAGAAGGGAGGGGGAAAGAGAAACTAATTGCTTGCCTTTCACATGCCCCCCAACCAGGGACCTGGCCCCGCAACCCAGGCATGTACCCTGATTGGGGATCAAACCAGCGACCTTACGGTTTGCAGTCCTGCACTCAGTCTGCTGAGCCACAGCAGCCAGGACCCAACTTAGTATTTCTAACTCATCCCTGAGTCCTGCAGAATTAGCTCCTACTTCTTTGCTGAACTTGTCCTGAAGCGATACTACTGTCAGGGGAACCTGACCGTTTCCTCCTCTATTTAAAACCTTCGGCGTCCCTCCATTAAGCTGGGACATGAGGCATGGACTGTGGCCCCGGGTGCCCCGGATTCAAGTCCTAGCTCTGCCACTGCTTGCCTGTGTGGCCCGGGGGGGCCACTCAGCCTCTGTGCCCCCAGCTCAGTGTCTGTGAAATGAGCTTGAAAACAGCTTCCTCCCAGAGTCGTTCCAAGGCTGGAATGAACTGCCTGTGGTGTGGAGACGGCCAGGACGGGCTGGCGCTCTGCTGGTGCCTGCGTGCGAGCCACCTCCTGGTTCCCCTCGGATCTCTTCTGTGACTTGTGGGTCACTTACAAGTGTGTCAGTTTCCAGATATTTGGAGGCTTTCCAGATGGCTTTTTGGTATTGGGTTCTAATGCCTAATTCCACTGTCACCAGAGATCACTTTGTACAATTTAAATTCTCTCAAATTTGTGGACAGTTAGCTTGCTAAATGTTCTGTACACAAAATAATCATGTTGAGGGAAAGATGCCAGTCATTTATAGAAAGTTTTCCAAAACGCAGACTAACCCGCAGCGTCAGAAGGCAGATCAGTGGTTGTGGGGGGCGGGGGGGCGGGCGGGGCTGCGGAGACAGGGAAGGAGGGTGCAGAGGGCAGGAGGCCGGGTTGGGTGATGAGTCTCTCCACTGGCTAGTTTGTGGCGACGGATTCACAGGTGCACACCGGTGCCGAAATGTATCGAACCACACTTGCCACCTGTCCAGGTTACGGCACACCTCAGCTGTATCTCTTCAAGCTGCTTTTGAAAAAAATGATGTTTAGCAAAGACCTGCATTTGGAATCAAGTTCTATGGGGACGTTCAGTGGCTCACTCTTCGGAAAGAGGCGCCATTGACTTGGAGGATGGTGGCAGCTGAAGCACGGGGGCACCCGCCCAGGGGCTCCTGTGTGGCCAAGGACCACAGGAGATGTGGGAGCCCTTCCCAGGAACCCCAGTCAGACCTGCGGCCACCCTGATTGTGGGGTGGGTGGCCTTGGGACGGACCAGTGAGGCCCAGGGGAGGCCTGCACCCTTGGAGCTGGTGGTGGGGAGGGACCCAGGAGAGAGGGGGCTGGCTGAGGCCACGGAGTCTGCAGGGTCTCCGGCTCTGAGTCTCTGCCCCCCCCCCAGCCTCTAGCAGAAGCCCCACCTGCATCTCCCCCATGCTCTGGGTCAGGCAGGACCTCCTGTGCACGGAGCCCCGCCCCTGCCCAGCGGGAGACAGATCAGGCAGTGCCCTCTGGAGCTTCTTGATGGTGGGGGGAGGGCCAGGTCTTTACACGTGGGAACAAGCAGTGAGGCCAGTCGGGGGGTTCTTCAGTCCCCTAGGAACCAGCCGTGCAGCCGGACTTCTTCTGGCAGCCCCTCGTTTCCCCTTGAACTCATCTTCAAACCTTCTGAGTCATCTGACTCATCCCTCACCCTCCACATGCTGACAGCTGCCCAGTCTGGTGGGCTTTTCCTCTTCAGTGTCCTGTCTCTTCCCGCTCAGGCCCTCACTCAGGCCCTCGGCCCCTCACTGTGGCCACCTTCAGCGGGCTCTCACCGGACCTATTCATTCTACGTTCCTGTTCTCGTCTGCCCCCTTCCCAGCCCAGATGTGCCAGGGCTCCGGGGACACAGAGCCAGCAGTCCCTCTCGAGGTGGGAAGGCCCAGGGCCTAGCTGCCCAGCTCCTCCTTCCCCTCGGCCCCTCGTTGCTCCAGCCTCGTGCTCCCGTCTGCTCGCCGGCCTGGGCGCTCTCAGATCTGGAGCACTGGCTGTGGACCCCACAGGCCCTGCCCCCAGCCCCCAGACTGTCCTGAGGAGGAGGCACCCCTGCCGGCCGACCGGGAGGCCTGGAATTGAAGAATCTAGCAGATAGAGAGAAATAGACAGGGAGGGAGGGAGGACAGAGAGAACAGAACGTGGAGAGAGGGCGTGGGGGTGGGGCGGGATGGCGCACCCAGAATACCTGACATTGTTTCCTGGTCTGTTCCCTCAGCCCCACCCCCAGCCCTACGGCAGGAATGGAATGGCTGGCTACCTGGCTACCTGCACGGCGGCCTCAGGGGAGCGTGCCCCCAAGGCCCTGCAGCCCTTCACTGGATGGACGACTGCAGTGGGACTGGGACTCTGGTCTGGCCTGACAGATTACCCTAACCCTTCCCTATCCACTCGCAGCTGCTCCCCAAACGTGCCTGGAGCTGAGGGGCGTGTCACAGGTAGAATGCAAAATAAGCTTTCCCTTTCTTTTCTTTCTCCTCCATTACAACCTTATGTGATTACTAGTAGAATGTGTAACAAATCAATCAAATGGGTGTGTTTAATCTTATGTTCTGGTTGAGATTTGGTTGCAGCTAGTTGCCCAGGAAGGACAAAGGGACTTTTAACTCAGCTCTGACCCCACACACCTGGTCACCAGGAATGCAGAGACTGATCCTTGCAGCCCAGGAACACTGGACAACGTCAGCCTACCTGCCCACCACGTGACCGGCTCTGAGATCTTTATCAGAATGCAGACCTTCCCGTTCCTGGAATCAGTGACACAGACCCGCCCCGAGATCGAAACCCCTCAGGGACTCGGGCTCCAAAGACTGCCTACGGCCAGGACCCCTTCTGCCGCCTCCCACACACACTCCCTCCCCGGGCTTCCCCTGGGAACCTTACCCGATACACTTCGGGGAAGGAGGGTGTTAGCGATTTTATATCATATTGTTAGGTGTGCACTTGTAATCCAGTCCCTGTCTGGGCATTTTTGGCTGGGTGGTGACAGGCTGTAGGAGCCCTGGCTGGGTTGACCTCCCGTGCCGGAAGCCCAGGGCTTGCTCCCCCTCCAGCCCCCGTCACCTCCTCTGCAGGCTGACCCCTGTCCACCGAGCCCCTCTCAGCTTGGAATCCCCTTCTGAGGGCAAACTCACTGGATGCCTCCTGCGTAGCTCCTGGCACAGGGCCCACCTGAAATTAGATGTCGTCTCTCTCTCGCCTCTGTGGCCCAGGTCCAGCTCAGCCCTGACGCATTCGGCCATGTCATGGGGCTGAATAACAGTACAGAGAGCCTGACCTCAGCGATAGGTTCTTGGAAAGTGCGACATTAAGGAAAGCAACATCATATAATGAAACGGTGTTACCCTAGGCTAGCTGACGTGAACAAGAGTGGACTTGCGACAACCCGTTTCTAGCCACAAAAACATCACTGAACTTCCAGGTGAAGACCTGAGACATTTCTAATATTCGACATTGAACTAAATGGGAGCTATACAGACATCTAAGAAAGGAGAATAAGAACTAGATGATTTTCTGGCCCTCCGATCCCAGTTTGGGTCACAGGTGGCTGGAGCCTCTCCCAGCTGCTCAGGGTGCAGGGTGGGATCACCCTGGACGGGGTGCCGTCCCCAAGCTGGGCACTCGCACACACTTGCACACTCACACTGGATAGTGTAGACACTACGTTCATGTCCCATGCACAGCTCTGTGATGAGGGAAGAGACTGGAGTCCCCAGAGAAAGGCCTCCCAGGCACAGGGACACCAGGTGCACCCCACGGACAGGGGCCTCAGCCAGGAAGCAACATTTTTTCCTCAGCACAGTAAAAGAAACCGTCTTGAGAAGACTGAACTGAGGATCTGCCGCGTGCGGAGGTGCAGGTCGGAACCCTTCAGCCCAAAGGCAGCGACGAGCCGTTGGCGCCATCTGGTGGCCAGTTGGTGGGTTGCGCTTGGGGCCTCCGTCTGCGAAGAGGCTTTGATGCTGGGGATTCCATGGTTTCCTTCCTTCTGAAGAGAGTCAGGAAAGTGGTAGTTATGTGAGCTGCATCCACGTCTCACCCTGACTCGTCCGTGCAGGGCTTCTAGGCTTTCACGGAAACGGACTCTGTGAGAGAGCAGGAGGAGGCCCATTTTTAAATGGAAAAATGTGTGTGTGTGCAGGCGTGTCAGCGGTCCGAGGAGGGGACCCTGGGCGCCGGCTGGGTCTCGGCGAGGCTGGTGTCTATGGGGCACATCTTGGGGAAAGGCAGGCATGTGCCAAGGCCCACAGGGCGGTTCATTGGGGCCTGGAGAGGCTGGGCAGGTGTGAGCGGCCAGGGCTCAGCGTGTTTCCTAGGGGGCCCGGTCCCACTGTGATGGTGCCGGTGCCATAGCTGGGAGTCACTGCTTGGAGTGCTGTGAGGACAGAGCCCCACTCAGCTGGGAGCCTGTCGTGTGCTGTGTCTGCTTCTGCAGTAGCTTGGGCATGTGGGCCCCCTGGTCCCCCAGCCCCACAGCCCCCGGTCCCTTGGGTTTCAGCGGCAGTGGGGAGGCAGCAGGGAAGGAGCCTCTGAGGGCCAGCGACCTGGAGGATGGTCGCCCATCGGCGTGGGCCCAGCACTGGCTCCTCCCCTCTCCCTGAGGTGTCAGTGCCCTCATCTCTGTGGGCTGATCAATAGCGCCTCACCCGGTGCAGGTGGGGCATCTGCCCCTGTGGGGTGCATCACTGCCTCCTGTTCAGGACAGGGGACCAATCAGAGTCCTTCCTTGGTGGGGAACAGCTTCCTTTCCTGTTTAGATTCAAGGTTAGGATGAGGGTCTGGGGCTTTTGAGGCCACCAGGGAGAATCCGGGAGAAGAGATGGACAGGGAGAAGCTTTCAAGAGGCACAAGGGAGGCCAAGCTTCCCCCCCACCCCCACCCCTCCTGGTTTGGCTCTGGGGCCAATAATGCCTTTGTCATTAGGCTGCTGAAAGCTGGGCCCTGCTGCTGGCACCTGGAGATATGACGGCCATGCCACAGAGCGTCTTTCAGTGCATGCAGGAATTGGTGGGTGGGTGGGGCGACCTCGGAGGAATAATGAACTTCCTCTCCTCAGCAGAGCTCAGTGTCTTACACACTGAAGAGATGGAGCCTTCTTTGCTGCTGAGCAGGACTCCTGGGTCCTATGAGTAAAGAACCACGGGCTGATCCACTTGTGTTCAGTGCGGACGCTTTTGGCTATCTCTTCCGTCTTTCCCACAGCCCCCCCTGGACAGCCTGCCATGTGGCTGGGAAGCTGAACAGACAAGCCTTGGCTCCCTCAGGCCCTCAGCAGAGGGCCATGTGACCCAGTCCTGGCCAATGAGACGGGAGCACAGCCTGTCACCAGTGGGCGTGGGGGGACATGATTAATGGTTTGATGGCTTTCCTTTTATTGTTAAGTTGCTTCAAATAATACTTAAACGTTGGTAGAGGTATAAAAATGAAAAAGTTAAATAATGGACTCTTTATTATAACAATTTCTAGTTTCTTCTCTAAGATTTTATTTATTTATTTATTTTTAGAAGGAAGAGAGAAAAGAAGGAGAGAAACATCAATGCGTGGTTGCCTCTCCCACACCCCCCACTGGGGACCTGGCCTGCAACCCAGGCACGTGCCCTGACTGGGAATCAAACTGGCAACCCTTTGGTTCACAGGCTGGCGCTCAATTCACTGAGCCACACCAGGCGGGGCTGTTCTTTAATATGCCTCTTGTACTCAACTACATCTCAGCATCTGCTTCCTGGAGGACCCAACCCATGATGCTGTCTCTCAGAGCACAAAACACCCCCTCGGTTTGCAGCTCTGTGCCAGGTATTGGTAAGATGACGGGAAAGAGTCACTTGGAGGAAGCATTTGTTACGTGCCGACAGTCACGCCGGGCAACAGCCAAGCACAGAAGCTCGGAAGTTTGCAGCAGCGAACATTTATCTCCCACCCAGGCATGGGAGAGCCAGCTGGGGCAGCTCCATTGGCATGTCTCCTGCTGGGACCCGGGCTGAAGTTGTCCCAGGGAGGCGGGTCCCTGGACTGTGAGAGGGCAAGCCCAAATGCCTTCGCAGGAGCGGCTGCTCCCATCACAGCCACCAGCAGTGACCAAAGCCACATGGCCCAATCGAAAATGGAGGGGGAAAGCCAAGCTTGATCCCCGTGAGGCCATGGCAGAGGGTGTGGGTGTTCACCATCGGGACCGATAATTCACCTGCTTCCGATGACAGTTCTCACAGGTTGGAGTAGGACTTGACCTAACCATCAATGGTCAGCTCGTACTTCCGGGTCCCATGTCCACTCTGCAAGACTGTCCGTGTCTGCCTGCAGGGTCTTCTCTGGGTTTCAGGCGCAGACGGGGATACCTGGATACCTGGAGATCTCTGGGGCAGTCCCAAAGGCTATTCTGACCAACATGTTTTCTGGGGACTTCCAGTCAGGGTGGAGGCGCGGGTAGACACGCTGCACCTCCTCCCGCAGCCCCAGACAGAACTGCAGCTGACCCTCGAAACGAACAACATCCAGAGCGGCCAGAAAATCCAACTGTGCGCAAGGCTGGCAGCCGCGCATGGAAGAAGCTGCATTCATCTGGACGGGTGGGAGGGGCGGGGAGGCGGTCCTGGGTGGGGAGGTGAGAGGTGGCGGTGAGAGGCGGAAACAGTGGCACGGGCGGTCCCACATTCACGTGCGGTGGGTAAAACTCAGGAGGGACACCTTGGGAGTGCGATCCCAGACCCAGGCCACACCACACAGCCCAGGTTCCAGCGCAGGGCAGAGAAGTCCCTGTGACTTATGGCTGCACAAACCAGTGGGGGTCGGGCGGCAGGAGAGACTGTTGGGTTTTCAGGAGACTCCACTTAAAGGGCCCGAGTGTGAAAAACATGGGACTCTAACCCTGCTTGCCTTCTCACTTTCCGGAACCCAGCCCCCTGCACCAGGCCCTTGGTCTCCAAATGTGTAGTAGGGTCATGAAACACAGCAGACCTTCCAGAACGTGTTACAGCTTTCCTTGTTCTTATCCAGTGTAAAATTAGTCTTGAGGGTCTGGAGCTAAGGATCGCCGCTGTTGCTGCCACGATGGCAGCCTCTGCTGTGGAGCCGGGAGCCCACGCTGGGGTCTGAACCAACGATGCTGGGTTCTCCCATGTCTCCAGAACCAGTTCTTCCCTGGAGCTTTAATGGGCATTGGCCGGCTCCAGTGACTCCACCACCTCCATCAACGAGTCGCCCTCCCGCAGTAGTAGTGGAAATGAGGTCACCCTTACTCGCAGGCGGGTCAGCACAGAACCAGTTGTACCAGCTGGTAAAGATGAAAGCAGAGCTGTGGCCGTGAGCAGCATGTGTGATGACATTTCCAGCCCAGGCCTTGGGTCCGCACCTTTCACTTCAAGAAGACAGCCCAGCGTGCCAGTGATGCAGAGTCCTCTTGGGGGGCGGGGGGAGGTTACACCACTTCCCTGGGACAGGGCACAGGAGATTTCGTCCAGCAACGTTGCTCAGCCATGAAAGATCTTACCTCCTGCCCAGTGTTTTAAGATTTTATTTCTTTTAAAAGAGAGGGCAAGGGAGGAAGAAAGGAAGAGAACCATCAATGAGTGGTTGCCTCCTGCATGCTCCCAACTGGGGAGCTGGCCCGAAACTCAGGCATGTGCCCTGACTGCGAATCAAACCAGCGACCCTTTGGTTCTCAAGCCGTCACTCAATCCACTGAGCCACACCAGCCAGGGCAGATCCTTTTTATACTCTAGGAGATTCTCTGACTCCTGAAGATCACCTAAATGGCACATGGATGTGTTTGGTTTCCTCAAACATCCGCCTCCTATAGATTATTACAATTTGCACAATTATGCGAGTATCTTAAAACAGGTGATGTCTAGCACAGGAAATTGGATGCTTATTTGTTATCAGTCTAAACTGCACGCCCGGAAGACCTTAAGCAAAGATGGGAGGAGTTTCAAAGAGTCCACCGTGGTCGGTGTAACACTGTGTGCAGATGAAAATGCTGTGGGAAACAGCAGCAGGTGTGCTTTGCTCACCTCTAGCCTTTACACCGCCGACCAAAACCTCAGGCCCACCGACCTAACCCGGAAGCACTCCGGGGATTTCCACCAGGAGACCTTGCCACAGCAGACAGCGCTTCTTCTAGCGAGCCCCAGGGCATTTCTGATGGGCAGACAGACGCCAAAAAAAGACGCAAGTCTTGTATCCAGGACCACAGATCGCGTGTTCGGCTGGCGGCACAGGAAGAGCGAAGAACCCCCGTCCGCGGCGGCGGGGGAGGCTGCTCGCTCCAGGGCGGAGCGCTGCCCCGCGCCCGCGGCTGAGCTCCGGGGCCGCCCTCCGCGGTGCTGGTGTCCAAAGGCCACCGCTCGCTAGGAGCCTTTTCCCTTAAGGATACAGTGAGTCCGTAGCTCGCACTTTAAAGAAACAAAAACTCCCTTTGAATAGGACTCTGTGCTTTCCCTGGGAATGCATGCCTCGGCACAAAAAACGCAGCACCGACAGCTGTAAATCAGACAATTGCGTTAGCGGTGCGGCCCGGCCGGCTGCAGGAGCGGATGGGCTGGACCTCACGAAGGGCAGCCGGGCGGCCACTTCTAACAGGACACGGAGACCGTAGTTAACAACCTGAATGACAGCCTTTTAGGCAGTATTTCGTATTTTATTTACTTTTATTTTTGAATTTAGTCGTATTTTTTCATTGCCATTTAGTCCCCCTTTGCCCCTCCCCCATATTTAATATTTTAAGTATCCTTGTTGTATATTTCTTATCATGGACCGTCATCTTTCTGTACACTTAAAATCAAAAGTCTTTAAAAAAAACCTACTCAAGTTCTTGATTATAAACTTTCCCAGTTATATGTAAAAATAAAATTACTTTCGAAGCCTTTCCCCCCCAGTAATATGTAGTTTAAAGGTAAAACTGAGTCCCTCTGCAGTGCAGTCCCACTGGGCAGTTGGAAGAAAAGGCTGCGGGATGGAGGCCGGGCCGCAGGTGGGGTGGCTCAGGATGGCCCAGGCCAGGGCAGTCCCTGACCCCGGCTGCGACCCTGGCCTCTCCCACTGCCCCAGAGGCCGAGAGGCCCCAGGAGAGGCCGCAGCCACAGCCTGTGCGGGTCCATGAGTACTCTGTGCCCCTCGGTCCGGTGGATATGCCTGGCCAGGGCCTGGGGGGCGCGCTGGCCCCAGCCCAGGCCGGGGAGCCATCAGCTCCAGGTCCTCCTCATAGGGCCTCTCCATCGGCCGTGGGGGCACAGCCACCCCCGGCCCCCAGCCCTGCATGCCGGGCCCCATGGAGGGGCACAGGGGAAGGAGCTCCTGGGGGTAGCGGTCTTCTCACTGTCCGACTGCCTGGTGAAGCCCCTGTCGAAACCCGAAACTCTATCACCTGCCCTCTGACCAGCTTTCCGGTGGGTTTGCCCCACGTGTGTCCCTGGAGCCCACGCAGGGGAAAGGAACCCAGGCGGGGAGGGCCCCCCCAGGAAGGCCCCCCCCTCAGCGTTCCCTTCCCCCAGCGTGTCAGTGTCGTCCCCACGGGGGTGCCACCTGGCTGGCACTCGGGGCCTGTCTGCGGGCGCTGGCTCTGCGGCAAGCGCCACTCCACCACGTCCCTGTTGCTGGAGGGAGGGGTTCTTCCTTGTTTGTTATTGTGAAGAAAGTTAGCCGGAACTGTTGAAAAATGAAACAATGATATTGTCCTGAAAGGCTCCCCGTGAAAACCAGCAGCACCTGGGACTCACTTGGCGAGTTTCCGCGGGGGCATGTGGGAGCCTGCCCGTGAGAAGGGCTCCCGCCGGCCCCTGGAGGACCGGGGGCCCGCTGTGCATGGGCTGTGCAGGCGGTGTGGGCCACGCCGGACACCTGCTATCTGGGAGCTGGGCCTTCGGCAGGTGCCAGACAGAGCATGGCTGTGTGACCAGCCTCCAGTGAAAACCCTGGGTGCCGGATCTCCGAGGAGCTTCCCTGGTGGACACACTCCAGTGCACTGTCACAGACCCCGTGGGGGAGGAGCGACACGTGTCCTGTGTGGCCGCCGTGTGGGGAGGACGCCTCGCTGGAGCCTGGTTTCCTCTAGACTCTGCCCGCCACCTTTCTCCTCCGCTGATCATCTTGGTGCCCCTGCGTTGTAATACAGCAAAGCCTTGAGTACAGCTGCCGGCCCAGGTGGGAGTCCCCCCGCCAGTCAGCACAACTGGGGTGGTCTCGGGCGCCCACCCAACACGGTCGGTTGTTCTGGGGAACAGGGTCGGCCCAGCTGGAGCGCTCGGCTGGCCGGCTGGGAGGGTCAGGTTCCGCCTCTCGCTCAGGAATGGTGTCCAGGTGCCCGGGTTTGCTGTGTTCTCCTCTCCCTGGTTACCTTGCCCCACCTCCCGCGCCCAGGAGTAGGTCAGAATATTTCCCGGAGTGAGAGGCTCTCTGTCAATTCCAGTGGCAGGGGATGGGAGGAAGGCACACGGCCCAGGCCAAGTGAGGGAGTCCAGGTGGGAGTCTAGGACAGGCTCACCAGGGCCATCAGCTCTTAGGAAAGATGGCGCCGCAGGGGCCATCTGGCGACCTCACATTTCATGCAGAACTATTGTCCTGGGGTCTCTTTGATTCCCGGGGGTTCCCTAGATTTCCCCCGGGATTGGCTCTCTGATGTCCAGCGCTGCTGCTGGCCTTTCTCTGGGTCCTCTCATAGCTTCCTGAGAAAAGGTGCTTGCTTGAGACCTTGTCTGAAAATGCCTTTCCTGCCCTGGCTGGTGTGGCTCAGGGGACTGAGCACCAGCCTGTGGACCTGTGTTGCTGGTCGATTCCCAGTCCAGGCATATGCCTGGGCTGTGGCCGGGTCCCTTTTAGGGTTCTCGAGGGAAGCAACTGATAGATGTTTCTCTCCCTCTCTCCCCCCTCCCTTCCCCTTTCTCTAAAAATAAAATCTTCAAAATGTCTTTCCTTTACCCCCATATTTGACTGATATTACACACGAGTTTAGTTAGAGGCAGGGAGAACTTCTCAGAATTTTGAAAGTATTGTTCTCTCATTCAACGAATTTCTATTGAGACCCCCACGCGTGCCTGGCACCGCCTCCAAGCACCGGAAACTCATCCTCGAAGGCAGAGACCAGGGCGCGCGGAGACGCAGTCCCGGCGCCTGCGCTCCAGCCTGTGCCCAGGGCCTTTCAGTGCAGCTGCCGACTCTGGCCCCTTGGCGTGGCCTCCTCCTCTCCGTCCGTGGGCGTGCAAGCCCTTGTCTTTATTCCAAGTGATCTGAAATTTCACAATGTGGTGCCTGGTCCGGATTTGTTTTCACCCCTTTCGCTGGGTTCGTGGTGGGCTCCCGTGCTCTGCGAGCTCACGTCCTGCAGCCCCGGACGTTCCGCTGCAGGTCCGGGGACGACTGGGCGCTGCTGGGCGTTTCAGGGCCGCCCAGTCCTTGTTTCATCCTCTTCCTCCGGTGCCCCCGGTCTTGTTCTCCTGCCAGAGGTTTCTCCAGTTTCTTTTCCAATCCTTCCAGTCCTTTACTCCTTGGAGAGCTTTAAAAAAATATATTTTATTGATTATGCATTACAGTTGTCCCATCCCCCCTTTATTCCCCTCCGCCCTGCACACCCCTTCCCACCTACATTCTCCCACTTTAGTTCATGGCCGTGGATCGTACATATAAGTTCTTTGGCTTCTACCTTTCCTACACTATTCTTGCCCTCTCCCTGTCTATTTTCTACCTACAATCTATGCTACTTATTCTCCATGCCTTTCCCCCCTCTCTCCCCCTCCCACTTCCATTGCTAGCCCTCCATGTGATCTCCATTTCTGTGGTTCTGTTCCTGTTCTAATTGTTTGCTTAGCTTGGTTTTGGTTTTGTTTTAGATGTGGTTGTTAATAATTGTGAGTTTGCTGTCATTTTACTATACATGTTTTTTATCTTCTTTTTCTTAGATAAGTCCCTTTAACATTTCATAAAATAAGGGCTTGGTGATGATGAACTCCTTTAATTGGACCTCATCTGGGAAGCACTTTATCTGCCCTTCCATTCTAAATAAAAGCTTTGCTGGATAGAGCAATCTTGGATGTAGGTCCTTGCCTTTCATGACTTGGAATACTTCTTTCCAGCCCCTTTTGCTTGCAAGATTTCTTTGGAGAAATCAGCTGATAGTCTTATGGGGACTCCTTTGTAGGTAACTGTCTCCTTTTCTCTTGCTGCTCTTAAGATTCTCTCCTTATCATATTCTTCACTTTTTCCTCTATTTTGTGACCGTACTCAATGATTTCTGTGAACATCCTGATCACCAGTGTGTTGAACTGTTCATCTGATAGGTTGGCTATCTCTTTGTCACTTAGTTGTATTTTTTCTGGAGCTTTGATCTGTTCTTTCATTTGCGCCATTTTTTTTTTCTTGTTGTGCCTGTTACATAGTAAGGGTTGGAGCCTTAGGTACTTGCCAGGGCGGGGCAACCCATGTTGCTGTGTTGTAGTGCTGTATGTGGGGGAGGGTCCAAAAGGGAACAATGCCACTTGCTCAGCTCTCTGCTGGCTTTCAGTCACTTCCTCCACTACCCACAAGCAAGTTAGGACCTTCTGATGCTGATTCCCAGATGACTGGGCTTGTGTACATTCTAGGACCCTGTGGGTCTCTCCAGTGAACTCTCCTGTGGGGCTGGGAGTTTCTCCTGCTGCTGCAGCCCCCACAGGTTTTTACAGTGAGAGATTTTGAGGCTTTATTTCCCTGTGCTGGAACCCTGGATTGTGTGGTCTGTCTTGCTCCCCAGTTGTTCCTTTTGGTTTATCTGCATGTGAATATGGGGCCACTAAGTCCACCAGCCACCACCCTGTCCAGTCCGCCTTGCCATGTGTCCTCTCTGCCCTGGCTGCCCGTCTCCACCCCTCCTAGCAGTCTGGATGAATGTTTCTTAACTCCTTGGTTGTTGGACTTCCACACAGTTTGATTTTCTGGCAATTCTGTTTTTTTTTTTTTTTTTAAATTTGTTGTTGTCCTCCTTTTGGTTGTTGGAAGAGGCACAATGTGTCTACCTACGCCTCCATCTTGGCCGGAAGTTTTTCTTGGATGGTTTTTACTATCCAAGGATTCTTATTTTCTGAAGTTTCTTACAAAGATGTCATACTGGTTTGTTTCGTGGATGCAGTTCCTTCATATCTGAGAATAGCATTTGTTTTAAAATTTCCACCTCCTTGCAGTGTTTTCCCTCAACACGGCTTTTTTTTTCTTTTGTCCATTTGTTTTGGCCTCAAAAACTAACAGGTAGAGGCTTTTCTCAGATGTGTGCATGACCTTTGGTTGTCTGCTTATGATTAAGGGTTGCGGGGGGAAGAAAACCTCTTTGGAAGATCTGGGCACATGGATTTTAGGACTTCTAGACTTTGGGGTTCATTGTAGGGTAAACTGCATGGGTCACTTGTTGGGGAAACTCTTATGCTCACATCTTGGGAACTGTCAGTTTTGTTACAGAACAGACCTGGGGGAGATGAACGATATATTATCACCAAATGGACCCACCCTTGTGCTCTGGGGTGCCCCACCCTGTACTAGGTTCACCTTGTCCACCGCCAGGGAAAGACACCTTTCAATGCCAGGGATTGGTGAAAAAGAAAGGGATTATTTATTTAAAGAGTTATACAAATTTAAGAGTAATGACTTAATGTCTTCATTGAGATTCCAAAGTCCTTTAGAATACCCACAAACGCACATTCCTTCCTTCCCCCTCTGCCCAGTCTGGGGTACCATATCTCAGAAAAAGAAGTAGGAGTCCGTGATTCTTCTCTGCCCAGGCTGCGTGGTTCCAAAAAGACCCGCATGGCTGCCGCACCTGGGTTTAAATCCTGGTGCTAATCTTCCTCTGCATGCCATTTCTGACTCCTCCCACAATTGGCCACACCTGACAGCATTACCGTATTTTTCCAGTTTTACTGGGCTGCCATAGTAAGTCTGGGCAGGTGTGGTCCTGTGGTGTGGAACCAATCATCTCCAAGCTCTTATGTAGGCACTGTAACTTGTGGGTGGGGCCTCCCAGTTACATTATGGGTTGAAGTCACTCCCATCCCCCTGGCTTAAAGCAAGGCCACAGCTGTTTAACATATCCATGAAACCAGTTAAAGGTTATAGATATGTTAAATGACCTTTCTAGATGTTATCTGCAAACCTGCTGCTATCCAAAACAACTCTCAATGGTCCTGCTCCATGCATCCCATCCCCCAACTCAGACTTGTGGGGATGAGAACATCCTATATATATGTATTTTCCTAGTATTTCCTGGACACTGAGTTCTGGACCTCATTACAAATCCCTATTTGGGCCCCCCTTGGCTGCACCCTGTTATAGTTTCTCCAGAAAAAAATCTTCTAAAATTTCTGCATGAAGCCCTGGCTGGTGTGGCTCAGTGGATTGAGTGCAGGCTGAGAACCAAAGGGTTGCTGGTTCAATTCCTAGTCAGGGCACAGGCCTGGTTGTGGGCCAGGTCCCCAGTGGGAGGCACATGAGAGGCAACCACAAATGGATATTTCTCTCTTTCTCCTTCCCTTCCACTCTCTCTAAAAATAAATAAATGCAATCTTTAAAAATAAAAAAAAGAAAGCCATATTTAAAAAAATAAAATTTCTGCGTGGAGAGCAAGGATTTGGCTGTCAGTGTTCTGGGGGCCTAGCGGAGGGAGAAGGAGGGGGGCCCAGCATTCAGTAACCACGTGCTCACTTAATCCCATTCTCAAGAGACTACTTGTGACCTTAATTTGGTTAGTACCCCATGTATACAGAAGCTCTTTGTTTTCCAGAGAATAACCTTTCAGTCCTCTGCCAGGATGAGGAACCTAGACTTGCCAAGACGTGTGCAGGGCGAACTCCAGGGAGTGGGACTGCTGGGTGGAAAGGTGCATTCGAGACTTGTATTCGCTATTCTCTGTTGAGCTCACACCAATTTATGCCACCCCCGGCAACACGTGGCAGTATCTACTTCCTCATACATTGTAAACAGTCGTCAACCTTTCCAATGGGGAGAAAGGGGGTAAACGGTTTATCTACCCACTTTAATTACATTGTTCTTAAGTTTGAGACCCAGCGTCTCTTCCTGGCTGAGAGCCGTTTCCGTTCCTTCCTTCCTCAGCCGTTGCCGGCGGCCCATGCCCTTGGGGTTGTTGGTCTGCCTTGGATTGCTGGGTGCTCATTACTGCCTCCAGTTCCTTGTTTGTTGCTTTTGCTAATCGTGGTTTATCAGGAAACATTTTTCTAAAACAGAGAAAACACTTATTTTCTATGCAAAGGTGATTCAGAGCATTCGTATGAAGGCGGGAGGGGACAGCAGAGCAGGGAGCTTCCAGCACGATGGCTTGTGTCTATGTCCCTGGCTCATTTTTTCCCCCCACTGGGTTATTTTTCCTCATAACTGATTTAAAGAGGCATTTTTATTTTTAGGGATGTTACTCCCTTGCTATATGTGTTACAAATATTTTTGCCAAGTTTGTTGTCTTTTTAAATGATGTTTTGTACCACGCAAAATGCAGAATAAAAGTATCCTATGGCTTCTGAGTTTTGGCCTATATTTAGAAAAGCCTTCCCCATTTCAAGAATAAAAATAGATTTATTCAAGTAGTTTCTTTTTGCACTCTTATGGTTAACTTTCGTATTTAAATCTTTGCTCCATCTGGAGTTTATTTTGGAATGAGAAGGGAAGTAGGAATCTATATTTATATTATTATAAATGGCTAGTTGTCTCAATGCCTTTTATTAAATCAACCCATGGCTATCTTTATCATATGTCCATTTTTACTGGGGTCTAAAAGATCTTATTTATTTTTAGAGAGAGGGGAAGAGAAGGAGAAAGAGAGGGACAGAAACATTAATATGCAATTGCCTCCCACTCGTCCCCAACTGGGGACCTGGCTCGCAACCCAGGCATGCGCCCTGACTGGGAATTGAACTGTTGACCTTTTGGTTCGCAGGCTGGTGCTCAAGCCACTGAGCCACACCAGCAAGAGCTCCACTGACTTTTCAAAAAGAATGTATTTACTTATGTAGAGAAAGGGGAAGGCAGGGAGAAAGGGGGAGAAACATCTATGAGCTGTCTCTTGTTCAGGACCTGACCAGGGACCAGGCCCACAACCCAGGCATGCGCCCTGACTGGGAATTGAACTGGTAACCTTTCAGTCTGCAGGCTGGTGCTCAATTCACTGAGCCCCACCAGCCAGGTCATCAACATGGGGTTTGTGTTTTTTGTTTGTTTTTTTTTTTTGACACACTTATATTGCCATATGATTGCCGTTGTAGCAGTATCTAACATCTCTGTTTCCTCACATAATTATCATTTTTTTTCTAGTGGAAAGAATAATTAAGATCTATCCTCTTAGCAGGTTTGATATTTATAGTGAGAGTTGTGCTGTCTGTAATCCCTGTACTGCGCATTAGATCTCCAGGACGTACTTATCCGGGAGCCACAGGGTGCAGCCTTAAATAACACCTCTCCCCACCCCCAGCCCCTGCAACCCCACTCCACTCGGGTGTGCTTTCTCTCAGCTTAGGTCTCCTCATCCTTGCGTTTAAAGAGCCAGCACACAGCACTTGTCTTTCTCTGCTGACTTATCTCACTGGTTCCCACAAGCTCTGAGAAAACCCTGTTGGTTTGGATTTGGGTTGCATTCAGTTTATACAGTGTTGCAGAAAGAACTGGCATTTTTACAATGTTGAGTCTTCCTTCTTGAGAACAAGGTCTTTTCACCTATTTTAGTTTCTTTGTCAAGTTTCACAGTCTGCTTCACGTGGTTTCTGAACACTCGATCAGCACGTCCCGAGACATCTCGAGGCTCAACCCCAGAGGTACTGTCCACGTTGCAGTCAGTGCGGCTTGAGGTCCCACTGCCCTGGGGGGGGAGGGCACTGGCACCCTTCGGGTTTAGTCCACACCCTATTTTGTTATTGTATGACACTTTCTTTTTAAAAAAGTTTTAATTGAATTTATTGGGGAGGCATTGGTTAATAAAATTATGTATGTTTCAAGTGTACAAGTCTATAATGCATCATTTATATATTGTATCGTGTGTTCACCACCCAAAGTCAAGTCTCTTGTCCCCATTTATCCCACCTTGACCCTCTTCCCTCCGGCAATCACCATACTGCTGTGTCTATGAGGGTTTTTTTTAAAGATTTTTTAAATTTATATTTAGAGAGGGGAAGAGAGGGAGAGAGAGAAGCATCAATGTATGGTTGCCTCTCGTGTGCCCTCTCCTGGGGACCTGGCCTGCCTTGACTGGGAATCGAACCAATGACCCTTTGGTTTCCAGGCCCGTACTCAATCCACTGAGCTACACTCATGGGGCATATGAGTTTGCTTTTTGCTTAATCCCTTCACCTTTCTCACTCAGCTCCCCCACCCTCCTCCCCTCTGACGGCTGTCTATTTTCTGTATCCCTATGGGACTGTTTTTATTTCGTCTGTTTATTTTGTTCATTAGATTCCACATAGAATCACATGATGTTTGTCTTTCTCTGGCTTATTTCATACTCCATCCATGGTGATACTTTCTTTTGTTATACTTAAATTAGTTACTATTTTGACATGAGAAAGTTACTGATGTTAGGATATTATTATTATTTTTAAAGATTTTATTTACTCATTTTTAGAGAAAGGGGAAGGCAGGGATAAGAAGAGGGAGGGAAGCATCAGTTGGATGCCTCTTGTACGAGCCCCCGTCTGGGACTGACCCCTCGGCCAGGCACTGGCCTGACCAGGAGTCAGACAGGTCACCTTCTGCTTTGTGCGGCAACACCCGATCAAGTGAGCCACACTGCGCAGGGCCGAATATTAATTTTATAATCTGCTATCCTGTGACACTGTCTTATTGAGTTTTTTCACTGACCCTCTTAGGTTTTCCAATGTCACTTGAACAGTCATAACGATAGTGATTTTTGAACTTGCACCGACTGCGCTGGCCAGCACTTCTAACACAGCACTGAAGAACGGGATTATGGGTAGAACTCATGGCATGCCTTTTCACCTTAAATATAGTGCTCTTTTTTTAAACTCTTTTTTTTTAAAGATTTTATTTATTTATTTTTAGAGAGGGGGAAGGGAAGGAAAAAGAGGGAGAGAAACATCCTTATGTGGTTGCTTCTCATGCGCTCCCTACTGGGGACCTGGCCACAACCCAGGCACGAGCCCTGACTGGGAATTGAACCAGTGACCCGACCAGCAAGGACAATCCAATGCTCTTTTTAGGTACACGTTCAATCCACTGAACAGCTGCTGAGCACCAATTACCGACAAAGCATTGCTCTATATAAGACGTGGTAAAAAGGAAAATAAATTGTTCAACATCCAAATTCATAATATTTTTTTCCCAGTAAACAGCTCTAGAGCCACAACAAATATCCAGTTGGTAACTTTTTTTTTTTATTATTGATTTCAGAGAGCGGGGAAAACACAGATTTGCTGTTCCACTTACTGGCGCACTCACTGGGCGATTCTCACCTGTGCCCTGACCAGGGTCAGATCTGCAGCCTTGGGACGTCGGGACAACGCTCTCACCAGCTCAGCAACCCGGCCAGGGCCTCCAGTTGAAAAATTTTATGCTGTTAAAATCTTTCCAACTAATTCAATATTCTACCCTATTAAATTGAAACGTGACCCCAAAGGATAATTAAGATGGTGTTTGTTTTTTGGGGAGAGGGAACTGGAATGAACTGAGACTAAGGAAATGACTGAATAGTGGGCATGCTAAATATTTACTCGAAAACCAAATACACAAAATAAATAAGGGGCTGACCCCCCCCCCACACACACACACATAAGCTGGAGGCAGAGCCGAGTGAAGGCCCAGCAGTGGGAGCCGCAGGCAGAGCGGAACGGAAGCTCAGGGGAAAGGGATGAGAAGAGAGAGCCTGAAGCACGTGGGTTCAGCATGTGCCCTGCGATCACGCGGAGCCGACAATCCAGGGAAGCACGATCCACGGCACGGTTAAGCATTAACGCAAAGCGCTAACAGCTAGAGACCGTGTCTCAAAGGAGGTGAGCCGTTCGTTTGGCAGACACATACTGAGCACCTGCTGGAGGTCAGGCCCGACTACTGAATATACACAAAATGATGAACAGAAAAGACAGGTGCCTGCCCTGGCTGGTGTGGCTTGGGATTGAGCGCCGTCCTGTGAGCCAAAGGGTCACAAGTTCGATTCCCAGCCAGGGCACGTGCCTGCGTTGTGGGCCAGGTCCCCAGTAGGGGGTGTGCAAGAGACAATCACATATTGATGTTTCTGTCCCTCTCTTTCTCCCTCCCTCCTCCTCTGTCTAAAAATAGATTAATAAATCTTTTAAAAAATAAAAAAGACAAGGTCCCTGTTCTCAAAGAGCTCACAGTCCATCAGTCCCTGGGGGAGGTGGATGAAAACTCATGGGGACATAATGAATACAGTATTAGAAGCTGTGATAAGCACTACAGGAAACAAGCGAGTGATATAGTTTAGACTTGGGGTGCCAGGGGAAGCACCCTGAGGAAGCAGCCTGGAGGATGGGACCTGCAGGATGAAGGGCATAGGACAGAGTGCCCCAGGCCGGGCTGCAGGGACTTCTGGTTTAGAGTTTAGAGGACAAGGCCACTTTCCGTCCCCTCTGATGACCTGGGGGTGGGAGGGAAGCCTAGCTTGTGCCAAGACATGAAAGCACGGGTGTGACAGGTATGAGGAACCACAGTGTCACAGCTCAGTAAGGGAGCATGCAGGGATGGAAACACCAGAAAGGGGAAGGGAAAAACAAAAAGATAAAAACACAAGGAAGCCAGAAAAGGAGAAAACTCGAAATACATCCAGTATGTGCTGTGCATGTGACCTGTCTTCGCAATATGCGCGGGGCTCCCAGCTCTGAGGACAGAGGCGGCACGGGTCCTCCTCGGCGAGCCTGGAGCCTTGCCAGGTGAATGCCACCAACAGTCCATCTCCTGGAGCGCGAGTCCCCCCCCCACACACACACAGAGCACCTGTGCTGAGACTAGATCTGCTTGACATCGCCACCTGCATTTTTATTTTCCCAAATGCGAACTCCAAAAACGGACTTTTAAGGAACAAATGCATCTTACTTCCAGTCGCAGGCCCCCGGACATGACCCACAGGGGCCTATGGCAGGCGACCACGCAGCTCTCCGGCGGCTCCCAGCGCTGTGGCCAAGGCCCGCGTCTGGTCCCTGCTGGTTCTCAGACACAGCGGGGTGGGACGACTGCCACCCAGAGGCCCCTCAGCTTGAACGCCGGTGCTCTGCCTCTGAAGAGACAGAACCACAGTGTGCACTGGGCTGCCTGGACAGGCTGGCAACCAGCCCATAACTGGCGGAGCTTAACCACCGAAAACACGGCCGGCCCAAGTTCTGGCTACAAAGTGATGTCTTGCTGAGGGTGCGGCTCTGAGGGTACTCTGATCATCCAGCCGGTTCTGTGTCCATGAGGGACAGATGTCCCAGCCTCGGGACAACCGATTCGTTCTCTCCCTGCGTTTTCTCGTTCATCACTGTGGGTTGGAGCCCCCGTTCCTGCCTTCCCTCTGCGGTCTAAGGAAATCGAAGTGACACGCATGGAGGTGTGTCGGTGCGATGGGGCCCTGGAGGTGGGGTGACAGAGGTTTTGTTTCTAATTGTTGAACAAGAACAATTCTGCTGCCAGCTGCCGGCACCAGGGCAAACTCCTGGCACGACTGCCCGCCGTGTCCTCTCCGGTGCGTCTACTCCTTGTCGGCATGATTATAGGGTGTGGGGGAGGCGGGAGGCAACGCAGGGCGGGCAAGTCACTCTGGAGCCTTGTGGCCCAGGGGAGACAAGAGGGACTATTACAAGGACATGGTGGAGAAATTCGTTTTCAAAACAAGAGGTGTCTTTCCTTTGATCCTGGAAGAAGAGTGTTCGAACGGGTTCAGACGAGAAGAAAACGCAGGTACAACTTGGAAATGAAGGAGGTTCACGTCTCAGGTCGGAGAACCCCAAACTGGTTCTCAGAGCCCTGAGTGTCTTGGTAACTTTTTCGGGTCACCCCTAGACCAACAGGATACTGGCAGGCCCATTTAGTAGGTGAGGCAAAACCACCTAATAAGTATTTATTCCTAATAATTTCGTAGCCATTTGAGACCTGAGTTGGGCACTACACGGAATGTGCTCCAGCTTTGATTCAACAGCACACGCCCCTTTAAAGTGTGTCATTCAGTGGTTTTTAGTATATTCAGAATTGTGCAACTATCCATACAATCAACGGAACATTGCCGTCACCCCCAAAAAGAAACCTTGTACCTGAGCAGCCAGCCATCCCTCCCCTGTCCCCTGCCACCTCTAGGCAACCACTCACCTTCTCCTGCCTCTGCAGACGCACCTGCCCTTGACGTTTCACGAGAATGGAGTCACACAGCCTGCGGCCTGCTGGGTCTGCCTCCTTCCGTTTGTCACTGAGCTCTCAAGGCTGACCCGTGCCGCCTGTCGCTGCGTCGGGGCTGCGCTCCTCTCTGTGGCCGAATAACATTCCAGTGTGCAGAGGGAGAGCCCTTGGTGCATCCGTCCATCAGCGGGCACTCTGCTTCTACTCCGCGGCTATTATGACAAATGCTGCCACGGACGTCCGTGTGCATGTTTCTGTGTGCACACGTTTTCACCACTCTTGGGTGCACACATAAGAGGGGGGTTGCTGGGTCGTTGGTAACTGTTTGAACATCTGAGGAATGCCGGGCTGCTATCCAAAGCGGAGACGCCGTTTTTCCATTCCTAATGGTGGTGAACGAGGGCCTGAAGTTTTCCACGCCCTCGCCACCCAGGACAGCCAGCCAGCTTGGCGGATGATCTGCACCCCCCTGACGATGGAGGACGCTGAGCAGCTTCTGTGCTCGCTGGCCCTTCGTGTGTGCGCTTCGGAGAACTGTTTAGATCTTGGCCCATTTTAAAATTAGGTTCTTTCTTTTTGGAGTCGTAGGAGTTCTTTATATATTCTACACACAAGTGCTTCGTCAGGTATGTGATTTACAAATATTTTACCCCATTCTGTGGGTTGCCTCTTCTAATTTTGAGTTAAAAAAAAACTTTGAATTAAAAAAATGTTTGCTTCCTTTAAGTTAGTATTCTTTCCCTTTTAGTTTATAGTATAAAAATGAGTATTTCTAAAACACTCATTTCTAATTTACTCCAAGATGTTTCTCTTTTGAGAACTAAATTCAAACTTTGTTTCTCTAACACCTGGCTCTGGAGAGTAACTTACATGAGTTATTTCATTACTCTGACACGTATTTCTCATTTCTGAAGAGGGGATGATCGTTTCCTCCTTATAAGATTGTTCACAAAATAAGAGCACGCATAAGCACTTAGCATAATGCTCATACAGTGGGCTCTCACAAGATGTGTATTTGAACACCTTGAGAGATCTTTAAGAAGCACCTATATTTCAAGATATGTGTGAAATATTGAGTATTGTATCCACTTAATAATGATTACTTAAGAAGGAATAAGACGTTTTATACATGATCTTTTTTTTCTGAAAACATATCATAATTTAGCAATCCTGGTGGTGTGTCAACTTCACTGTTCTGCAAATCTGTGGCAGAAGGCAGGAGTGGTGCATTAAGGACACTATGTTTTGGGATGTTTTCCAACTTTGTTTTCAAGTCCCACAATGGTCTGGTAAGGAAGCACTGAATCATAATGCAGTTACAGAATACGCTCACCCCGCCAGACAAACCTGGGGGTTGGTTACTTCACGCAGGAGCCAGTAAAGACCTCAGTGCAGCTCCTAAAAACACCCACCTATGCCTAGTTCTCGTAAGGTCGTTGTGGCAAACACTTCTCCTCCTCAAAGTTAAAAACAAACACGCTTTTCAGCATCTTAATGGATTAATCTCTTAATATGAAAAAATAAATTCAACCTAAAGTGAATATTCTATATGTTTTAAGTCACAAAAAAACTGAATGCTTTTCTAGCCAACCTCCTGGATGGTCCCACGGTTCCTCCTTATTCCCTTGAGGGTGGTACCCTGGCCCTCAATACCACCTGTCAGCCAGGATTGCCAAAGACATGGCGGCAGCTCAGACTTCTCTGCGGACTCGACTATTCAGCAGTCGCCCGGCCGTTCCCTCTCAAGGCCCAGCATGCTGAAAAACGCTCTCCGGGTCTTCCTTTCAGAACCTGCTCCTCCCAGGCTTCTCTTCCCAGGTAATGACAGTTCCACCCTCCAGCTGCCTGTGCCTACTCTGGAGTCATTCTTTTTTTAAAGATGTTATTTATTTATATATATGTTTTTAAAGATTTTTATTTATTTATTTTTAAGAGAGAGGGGAAGGGAAGGAGAAATAAAGGGAGAGGAACATCAGTGTGTGGTTGCCCCTCATGCTCCTCCAACTGGGGACCCGGCCCACAACCCAGACCTGTGTCCTGACTGGGAATGAAACCGGCAGCCCTTTGGTTTGCAGGCCTGCACTCAATCCCTGAGCCACACCAGCCAGGCCATTTATTTACATTTTTTAAAAAAGGTTTTATTTTTAGACAGAAGGGAAGGGAGGGAGAGAAATATCAAGGTGTGGTTGCCCCTTGTACGCCCCCAACTGGGGACCTGGCCAGCAACCTGGCATGTGCCGATTGGGAATCGAGCCAGAAACCTTTTGATACACAGGCCAGTACTCAATCCATTGAGCCACACCAGCCAGGGCTATTTATTTCCTTTTAGAGAGAGGGAAGGGAGGGAGAAAGAGAGGGAGAGAAACATCAGTCAGTTACCTCTTGCATGCCCCCAACCGGGGACCTGCTGGGAATCAAACTGGTGACCTTGCAGTTTGCAGGGATGGTGCCCAACCCACTGAACCACACAAGTCAGGGCTCAGGCTTATTCCTGACGCCTCCCTTTCTCTCACAAATCATATCAAGTCTGCTGGGAAATCCTCTTGGCTTTACCTTCAGAATACATCTAGGATTCCCTAACCTCTCTCAGTCTCCACTGCTACCACCCTAGGCCAAGCCTCTGTCGCCTCCGGCCCAGGCTACTACAGTTAGCCTCCCCAGTGGCCCTTCCACTCTTGCTTCCTGCCGTCCACTCTCAGATCAGCACACAAGTAGATGTTAAACCCTGCAGTTTAACACCTGCCTGCTCTGCGGCAGCGGCGCCGGCAGACTTGCCTGCCATTCCGGGAACACGCACGGGCAGGCCCTGCCGCAGCACTTTCCCCAGGGGGGGCCAGGGCCGCACCCTCACCTCTTTCTAGTCTTTGCCCAAACCTCACCTTCCCATGGAGGCTCATCTCAATCACCATAATTTAAGCTATAAACCACCCCAACGCTCCCGAGCCCCCTCATCTTGCGCTCCCTCTTTTCTCAGCACGGTCTCTGCCTGGGTTACTCGTGTGTATCATTGTCCTCTGCCTTCTCCCTGCACGAACACAAACTCCGTGAGTGAGGGGTGTGTTCATGGGCGCCTCCCACTGGCTACAGGGTTGTTCATGAAACAAGAGCACAGGTGGATCACGCACGAAGCATCTTATTCCTTCTTAAGTAATCATTACGTAACAGTGGCGCACGTGGGCGCTCAAATATTTGAAGATACAAAGAACGAGATCAGGGTCCCTCACGTCTTCGAGTGTGCCTGCAACCTGGTTGAAAGGCAGTGTGTACACACGAAAAGATAAGTATCAATACATGACAATCAGCATATGCTCATTAATACCAAGAGAAGGTAATGGTTTAGGACATTACACATGACATGTGAAAGCTCAGGGGTGCCACGAAGTCTAAAGAGGTAATTTTTAAATTTGGGGAGGAGATGGTCACACCTCTTTGAAAATCTGATGAAAGCTATAGACTGCAAAAATATACCATATTCTTTGGACTATAAGATGCACTTCCCTCTCATTTTTGGGAGGAAATTGGGGGTGTGTCTTACAGTAAGTCCGAATGTAGCTTATGTGGCTCGCTGTGGGGGGGGGGCGGTGGCCTATGTTATTTATGTTATTAAATATTTTACATTTTTTGCTTCAACATTTTTTTTCCTATTTTCCTCTTCTAAAACCTAGGTGTGTCTTATGGTTCAGTCCATCTCAAAGTCTGAAAAATACTGTAAAGAACAGATATGCACACTTTTGAATATCATTACAAAGAATTTAAACATTTTTTGAAGCCAGCCATGTGTCCTGAATTGAGAATCCTCCGTTTCAAACATGGTTTTATCACCATGGGGCCACATCAGCCTCGAGGTTGCCTGCAAAGGGCCGAATGTAATTGTAGGACTGTGTAATGTAACTACTCCTTAACAGTTAGGTGAGAGCTCAGTGCCCCCCGCCGGGTAGAAACAGGGTGCCAGGCCGGATAAAGCGAGGTGGGGGGCTGAATGCGGCCCACGGGCCTGGTTTGCCACCTGTGACCTAGGGCTTGGGAATGACTTGGTGGAGATGGCACTTACATGAGTTCTGAAGAGAGGAAAGGAGGTTCTTTTCCAGTGAGAGGAAGCCGAGGGCGAGGGTGGAGCACGGTGACTGGCACGCAGGGGCTCTGCAATGTGTGAGCTTGGGCTGATGGCTGCTGGGTGTGCGACCTAAACCACGTGGCTATTGCGGGCCCTTGCCAAGTTTCCAGGTGCATGAACACGATGTCTGAAGTATTGTTTTAAGAAAACTATTTTTGGTCCTGGTTGGTGTGGCCTAGTGGATTGAGTGCTG
The DNA here is from genome assembly GCA_004024845.1 of Tonatia bakeri. NCBI lineage: Eukaryota > Metazoa > Chordata > Mammalia > Chiroptera > Phyllostomidae > Tonatia > Tonatia bakeri. Next base: position 36,012 of record PVIA01006711.1, read on the forward strand.
GCCTGTGAACGGAAAGGTTGCCGGTTCAATTCCCCATCAGGGCACACGCCTGGGTTGTGGGCCAGGTCCCCAGTGGGGAACATGTGAGAGGCAACCGATGTATCTCTCCTTCTCTTTCTCCCTCCCTCCCTCCCTCTCTAAAAATAAATAAATAAAATCTTTAAAAAAGGAAATTAATTTGGAAGTTGTTTATAAGAGAAGAGCTGAGAGAAAAAGTGAAATTAAGGAAATCATTCATAAAGTCATTATATTCAAGTTCAAAGAATAGGAAGGGAAACTGATAAAGTTTAGAAAGGAATGAATTTGAGGCACAAATCCAGTTGGAAACTCCCAGTATGAAACTAAAAATCAGAAATGAAATTCAGGTCAAGTCCAGTTATACAAATTTGGGTGTTATTTACTGAGTCGTTGAGTGTGGAGCAGTAAAACAGTCCAAGGGAAAAAGTGTGAAGATGAGAGATTATTCAAAGGGTTTGGATGGGACAAAGTGAACTGTCTATTTTAATTGTGATCAAAATAAAATATGTTAAAATTATTTATAATAAAACTCTAATAGAATATAGGTATTATGGGTAATTGAAAGTTGTGGTTGAGAGCTAATATATATTTTTTTGTTTTAATGTTTGCTTGCTGAGTTATTTTTTTTTTCTTCAAAAAGTATTGATGCTTTTTCCCCTTGATAATAAGGGAACACAGTTGAATTAGTTTTAGATGATTCAGGATGTCACTATCCCTCAAAGTGATCATTACAAATACACGTTTTCAATTTAAAATAACACAGTTATATAAACTGGGATAAACCCACGGTGACCACAGAAAACATTCTGGTATTTTAAAGGACTCCTGATGTCTGTTTGACTCTTAAGTAAATGCAGATAACATCAAAACAGTAAAAACAAAAACAATTTAAAGTATTGTAGAGATCCATTAATTAAGTAGAATTTTAGTGCTTTTTTGCCAACATGTACAAAGGATAAGGGGTGTTAGCATCAAATGCATTATTACATCATTGGCAGTTCCCACTGGCATCTACCTGCTTTGTGATACATAAGATGATTATAATTTAGACTCCTCTTACTTTAGAACTTACCTCCCTCCCCTTCTTCTGTGACCCTCTAGCTGTGATGTGACCTTAAAGGAACAGTTCATTCTAGCTGTAACAAACGTTGCCCCGCCCCTGTCCCGGAATTCCATCAGAATGTTTCTGCCACTTCGGAAACTTGCTTATTCTAGTGCAACATGCCAAGAAGCTCAGGTATAAATTACTGTTTCAACTTCACCAAGTGTGTTTGTCCTTACATACCTAGACATAGTACAGTACAGTACATTCACAAAACTATGTCTGGGAAACAATTTTGCGGATTCCTCTCGAGCCTTTAAAAAATCAGTGGTCTCTAAATTTATTAAGGGCTCTTAATAAACGACTGAGCAAGAGAAGTGAATCCTGCTTAGATTTCCTCTGGTTCCCGTACCCTCCCCCTTTAAACACCTGGTGAAGATAAACTTAACAGAAGTGCCGACACAACCTACCTTTCTTAAAATCAGCCAACGGTCACTATTACAGGAATTCAGATATCTGACTTGCAGATACAAGTGCTGTGTGCACAGATATACTACTGTCCCGCTACCTCGCCTGAAAAGCATGGTGAAGCGCAAAACTCGGGTCCCCAAGGTACCTTCTCGGAAACTGATGCAGGTCGGTGCCGAGGGGATCCCGACCGTTGCCCTGGGTGCCCGAGGAGAGGCCCCAAGGCAGGAGAACCGCTTTCACCCCCTCCCCATGGCAGAACACTGGGGCTCCAGCGCTCCCCTTGTGGCAGAGGGGGGCGGCGGCCGAGGCTGCTCCGTTCCCCAGAGCCTCTGGGTCTCCGAGCCCCTTGGGGAAGAGCCGCACCGAGCCAACCTCTACGATCTCGACCGCAGCCCCGTGGCGCCTTCCCTCACTTGACTCTAACCAGGCCGGGACCGCAGAGGCCTGAGCACCACTACTCCGCCCCGGGGCGGAGCCGGCCTTACCTGCACCGCTTGGCGACAGACTCAGGCCGCGCCCAGAGGAGGAGCCTGCGGACGCCCCGCCGCGTGGAGCTCCAGGTGAGCACGCCTGCGCAGTCGGGCCGTAAACAAGCCCGCCCCTTCCCTTCGGCCAGCCTCTGCCGGGCGGGCTCGCGGGTGGGAGGGGCCACGGTGAAGAGGCGGGGACAGAGCGCCAGCCCCAGACGGCGCCTGCGCGGTGGGCGTGATCCGGGCACTCAGGGCAGGATGAACGCTGCTTTCCAAGATGGCGACGGAGGGAGGAGGGAAGGAGATGAACGAGATTAAGACCCAATTCACCACCCGGGAAGGTCTGTACAAGCTGCTGCCGCATTCGGAGTACAGCCGGCCCAACCGGGTGCCCTTCAACTCCCAGGGATCCAACCCTGTCCGCGTCTCCTTCGTAAACCTCAACGACCAGTCTGGCAACGGCGACCGCCTCTGCTTCAATGTGGGCCGGGAGCTCTACTTCTATATCTACAAGGGGGTCCGCAAGGTACCGACCCGGGCGTCCCCGGGGCCGCCGGCGGCGTGGGCAGAGGCCGGGAGTAGGGCGGTGACAGCAGGGACCTGGTTTGACCGACCGGGGCGGCCGTCGCGCTTACTTTGGAGTGGGCCGGCAACTCCACTGGGGCGCTGCTGGGGAAGGGGCATTCCGGAGAACGGGGTGGGGGCGGTGCGGGGGGCCGTGGGGAGCCGGGTGCCGCCCGGGAGGCGCCCGGGCCGTCCGCGTCCCTATCTGTCGGGTCCGTCGGACTCTGACACGGCCAGGGAGCGGGCCTGCGAGTCCCCGGAAGAGGTAGGGTGGCCGTCTGGTCCCTGAGGCGGCCTCGCCTCCCGGGAGGGTCGGGAGTCTCGCTCTGGGTTAGAGAACGGGCGGCCGGGGAAGGAAGCGGGGGGCGTGAGACTAGGTCGGGAAGGACCTGCCCGGCATCCAGGCCGTTTCCCCTGCCGCCACTCTGACACTTCCCGGGAGTCGCTCCTGTTGGCGTTAACACTCGCTCTTGGCGAAAACGCCGAAGGCGGCTGCTGTCACTGTCTCCGCCGGGGTGCCTCCCTCTCGTCCCCGAGTCCGGGACGGCTAGGTCCTGCGGCGTGAGGTCGAAGGGACGCGCTCCGGGCACAAGGCTGGTCCTGAGGGTTCCGTGGGAGCGCGCCCAGGCACCTGGTACCGGATGCGGCGGGCGGGCCTTCCACGCCCGGTGCGGGGAACCGGTCGAGACGGACGACTTCTCGGTGATTCTGCGAAGCACGTAATCATCCTTTAAACATATCTCTTTGAAATAAGCGCTTATTAGAGCTCTTGTTTCATTAGCGACGTGACTTGGTTTTCTTTGAGATCTGTGGTCTTGGACTCGACTCCCGGGAGAGTGAGGGAGTGGACGCGCCTGCAGCACTGAGGCGTGGGGAAGGGTGGGAACGGATTCTTACCTGCTTGGCTAGTGTGCACATAAAGGGCAGGCAGGGAAGCGTGAGCATTCTCCAAGATTTAACATATCCAGAACGGTCGAGAATGACAGTGGAATCTAACTGTAGCAGGTCGTCTCGTGTCTTCAAGGGGAGTCTTTGTGGTTGGTGTTTGTAAGTGTACCACTGTGTCTGAGGTGTGCTGTTCTAAGTTACCGACAGTAACTCGCTTGACTTTATTTTCTCTCTTTCGGAACTGGAAGAGGGTGAAGTCATTGGTCGTTTAGGTGAAGAAGTTTGAGCCCTAGTCCCAACTTTGTCACGGACTTGTCGGGTGACCTTGGATGAGTTATTTAACTTCCACCTGCACCTCTTTAAAAAGAGAACGTTGCAGTTCACACATTGTAATTTATAATGTGAGGGCTGTAATGAACTTTGAAGCCCTGAAACACTCAGTGGGTATAAAATACAGTTAAAATAAGTAGTGAGGGTAACTGTCCAACAGGAAGCTGCTGTCCTGCAATTGATGCTAGGACGGAGTGGACCAGCTTTCTTTCTGGAAATAATTTTAGAATTTTAAGTTATTAAAGTCTATTTATGTAAAATAAATAAGTGCATAAAAAGAAAATTTATTAGCCGTTGTTAGTGTGGGTGTTACCTTTTTTAAAAAGTTTCCTTCGAAAGTATGCTGTTTCTGAAGCATTCTAGTGGGAAACCTCATTTGAATCTGCTAGCTCTGGTTTGCATCATAAAAGCAGGTCTCCTGCCTCCAGGTATTAACCTAGTGTTTTCTTTTAGTGGGATGCTACTCAGTACAGGGTAAAACTAAGAAAGCTTCTCAAAACTACACTAGAAAACTATTTTAAACAAGACAATCTTAAACATATAAATTTGCCTCTAGTTCAATAATTTATTTAAGCACTTTAATTTTTTCATAAAATTTTGTTTTGATATGGTAATATCTTGTCATACATTTGCATTAAATGGTAGACATTTCAACTCTCATCTAGGCATTATAATTAAAATTTTTTTCCCATGAATGAATTTGCACTTACTATTTCTGAGTATAAATGATGTTTATGTGACTCTGTTTTCTGATTTTAAAATAGAGGAGATAGTGTCCCTTAATTAGAAACTAAACTTTTGGGGGTTAAAAGTTGGTCATGTTGACTGTTTTTTTCCATTTTTTTTTTCCTTTGGAGCATAAAAGTTTTACAACAGTTTTTCAGATCATTTAGAAATTCAAGTTTGCATGAACACATTCAACTTAAATCTATGTGTAAAATAAATGAACACAGGATTCTTAAGCCCTGGCCGGGTGGCTCGTTTGATCACAGCGTTGTCCTGCACCCCAAAAGGTTGTGGGCTTAGTTCCCGGTTGGGGCACCCTTGACTGCAGGCTCGACCCCCAGTTGGGCCACGCATGGGAGGCATGTGGTTTATGTTTTTCTCTCTCTCTCTAAAAATCAAGAAAAACATGTTCTCTGATGAGGATTTCTTTTTTAAGGTCTCTTAAAAACTTCCCAAAAGGGGGTACAGGGTCACCTGGAATGGAGTGGATGAGGAGCCCAGCAACGTAATCTCAGTCCTCCTGAAACGTGTGCAGGTCGGGTGCTAGAGCTGGGCCGTGCTCAGTTCACGCAGTCTCACCCTCGGAGAACCGAGAGGCCGAGTGCGCTGACCTGTGCCCCCGGGTGTTTGCGTGGTGGGGAAACGAGGCCCAGAGATGAATCTGAAGAACTGTCTTAGTGAGAAGAGACCGAGCAAGCTTGTTCATCACACGGATGCCATGTGCTCCAACAGAACTTGCCCCCGTGTTTTGCCACATGGTGCCTCACTGAATCTTGATAGCGGTTCTGTGAGGAGGTGACAGCATCTTTTCACAGCTGAAGTTCAAAATGGGGTTTCTGATGGGAGGAGATGTAGTTTTTGTGAATTTATGTTACTTAACTAAAGATAATATGAACACTGATTTTTTTTTTTACATTTAATTAATTTATTTTTAGAGATGGGGAGGTAGGGAGAAAGGGAAAGAAACATCAGTGTGTGGTTGCCTCTCATGTACCCCCTTCCAGGGGCCTAGCCTACAACCCAGGCATGTGTCCTGACTGGGAATCGAACCAGCGACCCTTTGGTTCTCAGGCTGGCATTCAACCCACTGAGCAACCCCAGCCAGGCCTGAACACTGATTTAATACTGACACGAATTGTTTTCGTGAAGATTTGAGTAACTACTATGGAAATATTTATAGTAGGTAAGGTGATGTGGGGTGCCCACGAGTCAGTGGAACCCTGTGTCTCTCCCAGAGAACTTCCAGCTACTACCTTGCAGGCCTCTGTGTAGCATACTTTGCTTTCCTCTTTAAAAAAGAGGTTGTTTTAGGGTAAAGATGCTGAGGGTAGCTGGGCTTACTGGACCAACCCTTTCATTTTATCGAGGTGTGTTGTACATAAATGTGAGTGGCTGCCCTCTCGGTCTCAGCCTGAACATCACTTCCGACATCACTCCCGTCATGTCCACAGCAAACCCTATTCGCATTCCCAGGCTGGGTCAGGTGTTTTCCCTGTTACCTGTTCTCAGCTCATCCTGGACTTTGCCTTTCTTCACTTTTTACAATTTCTGATTCTTTGGGTGCTGATCTGACTGTCTTTTCCATAAACACAGCTCCCTTAGAAGAGACCATGTCTTTTCTGCCTTCTTTGTCTTCCTAGTGCCCAGCAGAGTGTCCAGCACAGAGTAGGCCCTTACTGTTTACTTCTTGAGTAAATGACTGAATAAAATGTTCATGTCCATCTATGTCTTCTTTAAAAAGATCTTTAGAAGCTGAAAAACCTATTCAGTTTTGGGCCCCAAAGTATCATGTGTTTTTAGTAGCCACATCTTTTTAAAAACATTGAAAATTACTGTTAATAGGTTATAAATTTAACTTTCTTGTAACTGGGAAATTATGTAGCAAGTGAAAGTGAAATAATGGAGAGGGACCAAATCGCTTGGATTACTTTTCATATCCTTCTGTCAAACAGTGTTACCTACCAGATCTTTACAGTGACAAACACCTTTTTAAAGCTGTACCTACTCGGAATTACTTGATGTTCAAGTCAGAGAGTCTCGTCTGGACTTCAGGCCACAGATGGGCTGCCCAGAGGCGTTGTGGGAACAGTTGCTGCAATAGGTAGGACACAGAATTAGATGGCTTGCAAGGCCTTTTCAACTCTTAACGTGGTATGATTCTGTTCTCAATAATTTTTGAACTGTTTATTTATTTCTTTTTAGACAGAAAGGAAGGAAGAGAGAAAGAGGGAGAGAAACATTGATGCAGGAGAGAAACATTGACTGGTAGCTTCTCGCATGCCTCCAACTGGGGACCTGGCCTGCAACTCAGGCGTGTGTCATGACTGGGAATCGAACTGTTGACCCTTTGGTTCACAGGCTGGCAGTCAAAGCACTGAGCCACACCAGCCAGGGCTCAGTAATTTTTAAATGAAAGTAATTCATCTTTCTATTGGAAAGATGTCTTTGTGTCTTGTATTCATTGTCTGCTAGAGTGGGAATCGGGAAGTGTGGAGTGCTGTGAAAGCAAGTCGAACACGTTGTGATTCTAGGTGGTCTTTGTGCTGGAGAAAACTTTGTACTCCTCGTACTGAGATGGAGTTGGGGCCAGAAGAGTCTGTTAATAACAGTGAAACTGTTTTTAGAGCCAGTTATCTAAGAAGGTAGTGGTTTGACGTGGGAGAGAGGTGGTGATCCTTCTGTATTAAAAATACTCTGTTTGACGAGGGCTGCAGGACCACCTGGTGGGGACTGAAGAATTAATGCTTTGTGCAGGAGGGTGAACTGGATGATTCTGAAGGCTCCCCCTCCGTCCTCCCATGGGCCAGCTTTAGATACTGGGCTGCTCCAGAGAAGGTTGTGTTCTTCGCACCTTTCTCCCATTTGTAATTTCCACACCTCTCTGCTCCCCATTTATTGTTTTGAAAGAGGCTTAGAAATGTAGAACTTTTTATATCACATTTACTTGGAGAAATTTTGTACTTTAGTATGATACGTGTGAAATTGAGTGGAAACCTATACTTTTTTTCCCATTAAGGACTGCTTATTGAGTTTTGAAATATTAATAAAAATTTAATTATTTGACTGTAGAAGCTCATATACTGAGGGGAAAGCATCTTAATTTCGCACTTACAAGAGGCTTGAGAGACGCATGTGATACCTTGGTTCTCTTGACCTGGAAGCAGAGGGTGGTGATGAGATTTTGAAAGGCTCCATGGGTGGATATCAGCAATGGCAAGAACCTCCCAGAATATGTCAGTAAAATCCGTGAGATAGTCATGAATGTCATTCTTCAATAAGCAAATATTTGTGGGGCACGCCTACCACATACAAGTCCCTGTTCTAACGCTGGGTGGAGACAAAGTCCCCACCCCCAGAAACCTGTTGCCTGTATTCATTATCGAGGAGTTCATCTAGTGACTTACTGTGAGTGTTGGTTGTGCTCTGGTGGGGAACTTGAGCAAGGGTCAAACATAGTGGATTTGGTCACTGACAAGTTTGGCCAAATGCCTAAAACAAATGCCTTGTTTTAAAAATAAATGCGAAGACTTTTGTAGTCTGGTATTTGATGTCTTAGAGAACAACTTTATTTATATTTAATGATGTTAGTTTGTGCAGAAATATGAAGTGTGGCCCTGCTTGGTTATTTAGGAGTAGACATCAAAAACAGAAATAGCTTTAATTCTCAGTTTTAATTTTTAGGACATTTTTAAATTGTCTGAGAATGTTAGTGACAAGGTACCTTATCCCCTAAGAGTCTAAACACTGGGCATCTGTTTTCTTTTTTCCTAAATATTTTATTTATTTATTTTTAGAGGGGAAGGGAGGGAGAAAGAGAGGGAGAGAAACATCAGTGTGTGGTTGCCTCTCATGCTCCCCTTCCTCCCCCCCCACCCGACTGGGGACCTGGCCCACAACCCAGGCATGTGCCCAGACTGGGAGTGGAACCAGTGACCCCCTGCTTCATAGGCCAGCACTCAGGCCAGAGTCACACCAGCCAGGGCATGTTTTCAATAATAAAGTAGAAGGAATGTCTCGCTTTTAAAAAAAATTCTCATTCATCAAGTGTCTTTTGTTAGGTACAAGGTATTGCTGTCTGCTGTGGATAACTTGAAGACGAATTAAGACATTGCAGGCCCATAAGGAGCTTGCGTGTTTGTGCTGGTGGTTGTGAAAGTGGAAGGCGTGTGCTCTGCGTGTGGCATAAACAATGCCAGTATCAAGTGGAATTGAGGAGTAAAGGTGAAGTGTTTCTCCACCTCATAGGAGAAGAATATTGGGCTGGATTTCAGATAGATGACTTGCCCTGAAATGATGTGTGCAGGTCACATATTTGTAAGTTTTAAAACTTGTAGCCTTATGTTTCTAATTTCAGAAATGCTTTATCTTCACTTCTGATTGGGCTTTAGCTGGCAGTTGCTCTTACCGTTTAGCATGTTTTTAACTTCATAGCTTCTCTGTCAGTTGGCTGCGACTTGAGTACTGTTTTGCATTGTCAGTTGTATCTTGTAATATGGGTTTTTAAGAAGTTAGGTAGATGGTACTAAAAGCCACATCAGTCTGTGCTACGCTTTATCTTGGTTTGTAGCAGTTGGAAAATGGGATCGAAACTATAGATTTTATAAGAAAGAAGCGACAATCGTTCATGAGGAATGAATTTATAAGGTTTTTATGTCTTAGTAGTAGGAATAGGAATATCTTCACATACCCTCACTGACCACACTGTGGGCTCCCCTGCGGCCGGGAGCTGGCTCACAGGCGGCTCCTGACTGCTCTGCCTCCCTCGGCACAGTTCTCCTTACTCACTGTGATCTGCGTTCAGAGACCCGGTCCTGTCTTCCTGTTTCATTTAGTGAACACCCAGTGGCTTTGTGAGAAGCAGTGTACTAGACCAGGAAATCAGAGTCTGAGACATGACGCCTGCCCTTGAGAGGACTGTCATCTATCCAAGGAGACAAGACAGTCACACACTCATTCATTCCATCAAGGGTGATCGACTACCTGCTCTACATTGTTGAGACAAGCTCTTCCGTCAAGGAGTCCACAGTCCGGTGGAATAATAAATGGCTTACTCAGCTAGCATGTATTGGACTTAGAGACCCAAAGACAGGTCAGGCTCAGTCCCTGGCCTGTGGTGCCTACAGCCCAGTGGTGAGATGTGCAGATGGCATCTGCTGTTTTCAACAATATTCACTTATTAGGACTTCTTAATCTGAATAGAATTTGGGGGGATGTCAGTCTAGATGGGAAGAAGTATTTTACATCTTTATTTTATAACCTCTAATTGAATTTTAACGTGTCCTCCAATTGTGAATACAGGCAACCAATCACAGTAGTAACAGATCGTGACTTTCTTACCAGTGAAAACCACAGATGTTTGCACATCACAGGCGGTTTTTGCAGATACAGCAGATAGCATCTGCACTCATCACTGCTTGGAAATTGCAGTCATTCATGGGGCTGCTACTGGAGGTTGTTATTCTTTATGTGAAACAAACCTTTTTAAGGCCTAAATTTATTTAACACAGTGTAGCTGAATTTTAATATGATTGATCTTCGTAATCTTTTATGTTTAAAACATTATCGTGAGAAGGAGTCCACGGTCCAGGAAGTGTGAACACCCTGATTGGATAAGTCTTGGCTTTCTTTTTCTAATTTTTATTTTTAAAGAATTGATTTATTTAGCCCTGGCTGGTGTAGCTCAGTGGATTGAGCCCTGGCCTGCAAACCAAAGGGTCACCAGTTCCATTGCCAGTCAGGGCTCCTGCCTGGGTTGCAGGCTGGGTCTCTGGTGGGGGGCATGCGAGAGGCAACCACGCATTGGTGTTTCTTTCCCACTCTTCCTCTCTCCTTTCCCTTCTGTCTATAAATAAATAAGTAAATAATCTTTAAAAATTGTTTATTTATTTATAGGCAGAGGGGAAGGAAGAGAGGGAGAGAAACACCCATGCGTGGTTGCCTCTGGAGCACCCACCCACCGGGGACCTTGCACACAACCCAGGTGTGCGTGTCCTGGCTGGGAATCAACTGGCGCCCCTTTGGTTGGCAGGCCGGCACTCAATCCACTGAGCCACACCACCAGGGCGGCTTCCTTTGCTCAGTAAGGAATGTGTGTGTGCGTGGAAGAAGGGTCGCTGGTTTCCCGTCCTCCGTGGAAAGGCTCCTGTGGCCGCATCAACGATCTGGAACTCGGAGGGTGGCCATGCCGTGTGCCTGTGTTCTCTTCCTGCTCATTCTGTTTTGCCCGTTCTGCGCTGGAGGAGACTCAGTGTTCCATTGGGCCCAGATAGTGGGTCTTTACAATGTAACATTGTCTCAGTTGCAATGGGAACTTGCAGAGACTAACAGGGTGACATTTGAACTGAATTGTGACAGGTGGGTGGCCTAAAGGGTTAGAGCAGCGATTCTCAACCTTCTTCATCTCCCGGCACACATAAGCTAATTGCTACAATTCTGTGGCACACCGAAAAATATGTTCTATTTTTTGCCAGTCTGACCAAAAAATAGGTATGATTTTGATTCATTCACACTGGACAAATATTGTCGTGTTGGCTGTTGTCGTTTTTAAATTTGACAACCTGAGATTAAAGAGGTCAGTGCCCATAATAGTCAAGAATGTTCTAAACATTCTTGCAGCACACCCACCAAAACCGCTGGCATGGAGGACTCCAAACCAGGGGACAGAGAAGCCCAAGACTTAAGGATGCGGCCTTTGACGGCTCCTCCTGCAGCACTGGGAGGGCTAAGGCTTGTGCGAGGCTCATGGGGCAGGGCTGCTGTCCCCAGTGGTAGCGGCTTAAAGGTGGGCTGCGTCCCAGCTACGAGAGCTCTTAGTGCGATTAGAATTTTCTAATGGATTTTCTTCCTTCTGGTACTTCTGAGATGCTGTACTGCAATAGTGTCTGCCTCCTTTAGGGTTCCTAGTGCGTTATCCTTTTTCAGGACCCAAGCCAGGCGATTGTATCGCCACCACCGTCACTGGACCCTCATCATTTCTCAGTAACCTTCGCTCCTGCTGGACTGTCACTCTTCAAGCACATGTCTGTCTTTCATGCTGTGATTAGTCATTGTCGCCCCCGAACTCTTGCATTCCTCTGTTCTAACCTGGATAAATCTAGTCCTAGGTACACGTTATTTCCTTCATCTTACAAAAGAGGGGGAACCCTTTCTGCCTCCTCCCCCTGATTCCCTATGGGTCCTTTGCCCCATTCTACTGTCCCATTTCTAAGCTACTTCTAGAGCTGATCTCCTCAAGTTGTCTGGACCACAGACCAGCACCTTCAGCGCTGCCACCTGGGAGCTCGTTGGAAGCACAGAGCGCGGCCCCACTCCAGACTTTGAGAGTCGGAAGCTGCGCTCGAGTTGGGGAGGCATTGGTCTTTGTTAGCGCTCTCTAATTTTTCACTGCCTCTTCGTACTTATTCCAGTCAAATTATCGTACCTTCCTGCCATCTATTTTAAGTGCACAATTCTGTGGTTTTTAGGGAATTCACCAAGTTGCACAACTATGACCATAATCCAGTTTTGGAAGAGAAGGGATTGTTTTTAAACTTAGTTTTGTGTAAGTTTTGTTTATGCTAGATGAGTCAATTCCAGAGGTCTGCTGTGCTCACAGCTAGCAGACGGTTCTGTGCACGGCACCATTGTTAGGAGGGTGATCTCAGGTTGAGTCTTCTTACCACGCCAAACAAAGACAGAGGACACGAGGAGAACTTTGAGAGGTGTCGAGTACGTCTGTCACCTTGATTGTGGCACACGGTTAATGTGCGCAGCTCTTGGTGTATCAGTCATACCTCAGCAAATATTGTACTTAAGTACACAAAACATGTACATGGTGCTAGCCTTAAACTAGAAAACAGATCTAACTTCTGTTCCTGTCTGCTCCCTCTAATCATTTTATCTGTTTGACTCATCTTTTTGTTGCTGTAAGAGTGGGGTGATAGCTGAGCAGGAATTTGGAGGAAACGAGGGAGCATGCTGTGTGTGGTATTTTGCATCTTGTTTTTTTTTCTGCTTAATGACACACGAGTATATTGGAGATCTTTCCATGTTAGTAAGTGGAGAGCTTCTTCATGCTTTCTTGTGATTGTTTTATACTCCATCCTGTGGATGTGTCCTACTTTATTTCAGTAGGTGAGAGGCGGTGTATCCGTAGGGCTCATTTCCAGAGGAGGCGCTGCTGGGTCCTGTGTGTTTTGACGGGTGCGGTTGAATCGCCCTCCACTGGGGAGGGCCCTGTGGTCCGCACTCCGACAGAGCACTTGTCTAACCACAGCCTCACCGACGGCATGTCGTCGGACTTGTGCAGTTGATCTGTTAGGTCAGAAATCAGTGCAGTGTTTGCCTATTTTCCCCTTATAACGAAAGAAGTTGCTTGTCTTTCTGTGTACTAAGAGTGAAATGTATTTCTTTGTCTGTGAACTGTTTTATATCCCTTGTCCATTTTTCTGTTGGGTTGTTGGGTATCCTGATTTTTAAAAAAGGAGCTCTTTAGGCATTAGGTACATCAGTCTTTTTTGATACGAATTACAGATGCTTCCTGGTTTGTCTTCTGTGTTGTGACTTTGCTTGGCGGGGGGTGGTTTGTGTGTATGTTTTTTTTTTTTTAATATTTTATTTATTTATTTTCAGAGAGAGGGCGAGGGAGGAGGAGAGGGAAACATTGATGTGAGAGAGAAACATCAATGGGTTGCCTCTCGCACACCCCCAACCAGGGACCTGGCCGCAACCCAGGCATGTGCCCCGACTGGGAATTGAACCAGAAGCCTTTCCGTTTATGGGATGACGATCAATCCACTGAGCCACACCAGTCAGGGTTGTATGTGTTTTTGCCATGAAGAATTTTCTTATTTTTTGTAGTTAAATTCGTAAATTAAAATTTTCTTTTATAAACTTATGGATAATTTTGAGCCACAGCTTTACCATTTAGGTGTTAACCAATTGACATTCTCCAAGGTTTAAATGACAGGGAAAAGATTTACATTTTAATATTTGAGATTAGGTTTAATAATTTTTGGAAACAAGAGATGAACATTAGAATGTGCTGTAAAAGGAGCTGGTGGACAGTGATTTACTAGTGGTTTTTATATTTTAGCATATCTTGAATATGTATTATGTCAGGGGTTTTTTGCCTTGCAAATAACAGGAAACCCATCTCAAACTAGTTTAAACTTTAAAGGGGATGCGTTGGCTTATGTCATTGAAAGTTCCAGAGGTAATGTGGGCTTCAGGTGTGGTTTGGTGGGGGTGCCAGCCCTGTTTTGCTGAGATTTGCTTGGTTTTGTTTTCCACTGTGTCCGTCATCCTGGCTGAGGTGGCATTATGGTGGCAGACACAGACCAGGATGAGAGCCAGTATCCAGGGTGAGAATGAAAAGCTCTTCTTGTTACTTTCTCAGGAGAATAAGGAAGACTGTTACACAGAAGCCCCCAGCAAACCTCCTTCTTTGGGTCATTGCCCCAGATTGGATTCCCCACGCATTCCTGTGGCCAAGGAAACGTTATTCACTGGCTGACCCGCACCTTTATCAAGGGGATTGGACAACCCAGCACCCTGATTGCTCTGGAGCCCACTCTGGAGCGGTGGGCAGATACCAGGCAGGGGAGTAGATCCATAGGTAGATACGGGGTAGGTGGCCGAGGGGTGCACACCACACGGAGGGCCTAGCACTGGGCTGGGCACCAGGGACTCAGACGAGATAGACACAGCTCTTTGCTCAGGAAGAGCTCGTGGTGAGGTGAGTCAGTGAGTGGAACACGGGGCATTACTGGCACGTGGGGCATGGGCCAGGCCGCAAGGTGGTCCTGCATGGTTTGGAGACCACTACGAATGTTCTCCCCAAAGTTGTGGAAGTTGTAGTTTGACTCTCTGTCACCCCATTACCCTGTGAATCTAGAGGGCCGAAACCATCTTATCCTTCCACGTCCCTCGTGATTCCCATGCACAGTAGGCACTCTGTGTTGGATCTTACACAGATGAGTTGGCTGAGATTATTGTCCTCTAAGGGCTTTTCCGAATGAGGTGATCTTTCAGATCCTTGTTGCGGGCTGCATACGGGCAGTGTTAGTTACCAAAGCTCATGGGGACAACAGCCTGGCGGTGCTGTTTGCATTGGTTGAGAGGCTCTTAGCAGTTCGTCTCAGCCGCAGATCTTGTACTGTGCAGAGTTCTGGGCTCTCCAGGAGGAGGCTCTGTTTGGGGTCTTGATCGCCTCACCTGGAGCTGGCTTTGTGCAGAAGCTATGTCGTCCTTATCCTGGTGTCCTGGAAAGAAGTGTTTCTTCTTTCCACTTAATTATAGGAATTGCACGGCTCCTTGAATTGCTCTGTGTCCCTCTGTATTTTGGAATAGGTGTACATGTAGTTAGCAACACTGAGGGCAGGCCCAGCTCAGCTAGTTAAAGAATGGTGGGTGTTATGCTCAGGGTGTTCCCTGATGAGGCAGTTTGCAATCCCAGAGAGCTCAGGTCGTGGGGTGCAGGTTGAGCTGGAAAAGCTTCTCTGGGTCCCACTGCTGGACTGCACAGTGCAGGCCCCTTTGCCACTCCCCTGGCGTCCTTTGGAGCCTCTGCCCATAGACCTGTGCCACCTTTCCCTCCCTTCCTCATTGCTGTGCATGGACTTCCTGGCCGCCTCTGCTCATTGATGTCTGTGGTACCTGCCCCCCAGCCTTCCTTTCCACTGGAGTTCTGCTCTCCTCTCACAGGTGTCATACCCACCCCTACCTGCCAGCACATGGCTTCTGTCCGAGACCTGCTCTAGTCCACCTCTGGCTCTCTCTCCTTTGTGGGTCTCCTCTGCTTATGTGGCTTCAGCTTCAAAATTGCTAATTCAGGTAGAAACAGTTGTCCCTCTGCTCCCATGTGACCTTGGCTTCCACTGCTCTCATTTCCCCGGGACACTGGGTACTCAGCCTCATGCTGCCAGATCCCCTGGCTGCCATGAGGCCCACACTTCCTTGACCTCTCAGCAGCATCTGGCACCGCGGATCATCTTCTGTTTATGGAAACACTCCTTGCTGTGACACTTCAATCTCGACTTTCTGCCTGTCTGGCCCAGTTCTCTCTGGCCATTCGTGAGTTCGCCCTGTGCCGGTTCCTCACCTCCACCTAGTCTTCACTGGATCTCCTTACAGCAGCGTCGCTCCCTTTCCTGCTCCCGGTGTCAGTGTCGCTGTGCCTGTGTCCTCTGTGCCCAGAGTCACTGATGCCGCTTCTCCCCGTCAAGGAAAAGCTACTATTGCAGCAAGTCAATCCAGTGGGCATTAACGCAGGAACCCATCATCAGGGTGATTAAAAGTGAGGCTGCACGTGCTCCAGCAAAGCTCTGTCACTTCCTCCCAGGTGACGACTTTGGCCAGTTCCTTCTGCTTCTGTTGTCATTTGCTTTCTGGACTGTCTGTCTAGAGTCCTGGGTCCTGGCATCACTGAGTTGGAACTGTGACCGTCATTCCCTGGCAGGACTGGGACCTGCTCTGGAGCCACCAGGGCACTCAGGTTTCTCCGCCCTCCACTGCTGGGCTCAGTCCCCAGCTTGAGCTTCAGCTTCTCATTTGTACTGTGACTTTTTCTTGAATAGACTTGCAAGAGTTTGTCAATTAAAATATTTAAAAATTGATTTTTAGGGAGATAGTGGGGGTGGGGAACATTGATTTATTGTTCCCCTTATTGATATATTCATTGGTTGACTCTTGCATGTGCTTTGACTGGGGATCCATCCCACACCCTTGGTGCAGCAGGACAAAGTTCTAACCAGCTGAGCAGCCTGGCCAGGGCCTTAAAGTTTTGTTCAAAGAGTCAACTACTGGTTGCTTTTTTTCCTGGTTTGTTGGTACCTGTTATCTTTATTATTATTTCTTTAGGTTTACTCTGCTCTTTTTCTAGCTTTGTGAATGGAAAGCAGGTTTCCACCTTTTCACGTGAATGATGCTCAAGGCTGTAGATGTCCCTCTAAGTATTGGATTAGCAGCCTCCGTGTGTTGGGTATGTGGTAACGTCATTGTCATTGGGGCCTAAATATTTATTTCCATCTGTAGTCCCTTCAGTTTCTAAGCAGGTTGTTTCTTTTCTCCAAAGCAGGCACTTTTTTAGTTTCTGTTAATGGTATTTTTTCTGTTTTCATTATTATTATTATTATTATTATTATTATTATTTTCATTTTTAGAGAAGGGGAGGGAGGAAGAGAAACATCAGTGTGTGGTTGCCTCTCACGCACCTGCCCACCAGGGACCTGGCCTGCAACCTAGGCATGTGCCCTGACTAGGAATTGAACCAGCGACCCTTTGGTTCACAGGCTGGCATGTAGTCAGTTGAGCCATACCAGCCAGGGCTGATTTTGTTCTTGAAAAACTTATTTGCATTATATAGTCATAGAGTGTTTTTTAAAATCAGTTATTTAAAATATGATGAGATTTTCTCTTTGTGACCTAGTTAAAATGTTCTGTGTATTTAAAAAAAAAAAATCCCTCACCTGAGGATTTGTCTAAAGGGGAAGGGGGAAAGAAAGAGAGAGAAACACTGATTAATCAGTTGCCTCCAGTATGCACCCAGTGGGATGAAACCTGCAACTTAGGCATGTGCCCTGACTGGCAGTCGAACCCACAGCTGTTTGGTGTATGCGTAGGTCTCCAACCAACTGAACCATACCAACCAGGGCTTGTGTGTTCCACCTAGTTTTTAATGCCCTTCACATTGTCATTTGCTTTGCAGTTTTTATGGCTGCTTTATTTATCAGTTCTAGATAGGTGTGTTGAAAATCTCATTGATTCTGAACTTACCCATTTCTTTGTGAGTTTTAGCTTTATATTAAATTCAGAATTGTTAATTTTTTTAAAATTTAATTTTATTACTATTTTTTATCCTCATCTGAGGACTTTTTATTTCATTGCTTTTTGAGACAGAGGGAGGGAGGGACAAAGGGAGAGAGAGAAACGTTGATTAGTTGCCTTCTGTACATGCCCCTACTGGGGATTGCATGCACCAGGACTGGGGATAGAACCTATGACCTAGGTATGTTCCCGGACTGAGAGTCGAACCTGCCACCCTTTGGTTATAGGATGACACTCCAACCAACTGAGCCACACAGGCCAGGGTCTTTTTTTTTTTTTTTTTTTTTTTTTTTTTTTTTTTTTTTTTTTTTTTTTTTTTTAAGATTTTATGTATTTATTTTTAGAGAGGGAAAGGAGGGAGAAAGAGAGAAACATCAATGTGTGGTTGCTGGGGGGTATGGCCTTCAACCCAGGAATGTGCCCTGACTGGGAATTGAACCTGCGATGCTTTGGGTCGCAGCCCGCGCTCAATCCACTGAGCTACGCCAGCCAGGGCTCCAGGGTCTTTTTTTTAATTAGTTTTTTATTCATTGACTTTAGAGAGATAGGAAGGGAGAGAGGGGTAGAGTAGGAGAGAGAGAAGTATCCATTTGTTGTTCCCCTTATTTATGCTCTCATTGGTTGATACTTGTATGTGGCCTGACGGGGGATTGAACCTGCAACCTTGGCGTATCAGGAAGACACTCTAACCCACTGAGTTACCTGGCCAGGGCTGAACCCTTCTTTGTAGATTGTTCTTTGTGTTGGTATATTTTTCATTATCTCTGCTTTTGCCCAATATTCTATTTTTAAGATTAGAAAATCAGTTTATTTTTGTTAGTATTTGCATGGAATGTCTCTCTATTCCTTATTTTGAATGTGATTATGTAGTTTCATTTTCCATGTGTCTTTCGGGTCCTCTTAAACGTTTTCATTGTTACTTCTGTGCTTCCCCATCCCCCTGCTCGCACTCCATCAGGAATTCCTGTGGCCTTCCTCTCCAGAGTTTATCTTGGGTATGTCTGCTACTGTTTTCACTGCCCTTGCCCATCCTACCTGGACCCTGTGCAGCCCTCTGCCTGGTCTCTGGCTTCGCTTTTGCTGCCTTCTCATTTGTTCTCTGTCTAGTAGCCAGAGTCATCTTTAAAAAGGTGAATCTGGTGGTCACTCCCAGACTTGATCTCTTTCCATGGTTCTTGTTGCTTTTAGCAGTAGAAAGGGTCGTTAACGTGGCCCACCAGGCCCTGCAGGCGCCGGCCTTGCTGCCCTTATGAGCCTCTCTCACCTCCGCTGTGTCTTTCCCACTCACTGGCTTCCCTCTCATTCTCCTGACAAGCCTCATCCTTCTCGCCGTGGACACTTATGTGTTGTTTTCTTCATCCCCCTTCACCTGTTTCATTCCTGCTCCTTCAAATCTGAGCTCATGACCCCTAGTCTAGGTCACATCTCCTGTTAGCCTTCTAGTACATGTCCTCTCTCTAGTACATGTCACGATAATAATAAAATAACTGAATTTGAAATTTAATGTCCCTTCTCTCCCCCACCCCCTGAACTAGATTGCAGATGCAGGGAGACCTATCTTATCTGATCCATTGCTGAACTCCTTGTGTCTAGCTCAGTGCCTTTAATGTAGTATAGGCATGCTGTGAATATTGGAGTGACTGGACAAATGTGTAAGTGACTTTGACGTTTATTTAGTGACTGTGGGTAGATTACTGTGGTGAGCATTTGTCTTGAGTGTAGTTAGTAATTGATTAAATACTTCAAAGAATCAGCTTCTGATCTTTCTCATCTCTGTCTTGAGATACTGTACTTAAAGACTAGAGGCTGTTATGTGCACCCCGTTCTTTGTGCCCCACCTCACCCCTCTCTATACATACTTCCCACACATACATCCTACCTTAGCACTGGCAACAGGGAGATACAAGAGAGAAAGCTGAGAACTCTGTTCAGTTTAAAAGGCTTTCAGAAGGAAAGTCTCCTAACCATTTAAATCACCAATAAGGTTGGCATGTAGGAATATTTCTTTTACCAGTGGCAGTATAACGGGAAGATCCCTCCCCACTTTCAAGTTAAGAGTAGGTGTATTTATGGTAAAAACTTCGGAAAAATCTTATCTCCCACAGCTTTTCATGTTTTGATGTTTTGCCTGCCAATCTTTTTTTTCCTGGCTGCCAACCCTTTTTTGGCATTTGGTTATATGTTTTAAAATAATGTAGGTTCCTAGTGCCTGATACTGCTCCTGGCACCACGTAGATGCTCATTAAGTGTCTAGAGAATAACCCCAAGTACGTGGTTTTTTCAACGTGAAAATCTTCTGCAGCTTCCTAATTAAGTCTCTAAATAAGCCCTGCTTTTGTTGAAGGTGTTCGTGACCTGTCTGAGAGTAACTGAGCTGACCTGAAGGCGCAATTTTTTGTTTGTCTATTTTAATGAACCTATTAGATCATTGCAGAAAGCTGCTTGGGCTAAATACTTTGGAGTCACCTGCAAGTTCTTTTTTTCTCAGTCTACGTTCACTTCCTCAGTAAAGCCTGTGGGCTCTGCCTTAAAATGCACCCAGAATCGGGTCTTCTCCCGCCACCATGTCCTCGTCCGGGAGGTGGCCCGCTCACCTGGACGTCGCAGTGGTCTCCATGGGGCCTCCCTGCCTCTGCCCTTGTGCTCACTGTGTCTTGGTGCAGCCAGTGACTGCTTAAACCACATAGGTCAGGCCGGGTTCCTGCACGGTGTACACCTCCCTGATGCTTTTCCACTTCACGTGGAGTGAGCTCTGGTTTCCTTACGAGGGTCTGGGGCCCTCTGTCTCCCCACAGCCCTGGGCACCTTGCTTCCACTCTTTCTCTTTCGGCCTCCATTCTGTCCGCGGAGAGCAGCCCTTGGGCCAAGGGTGTGCCCTTCCGCCTGATGGGAACCCTTTCCCTGGGTCACCACAGGGCTGCTCCCCCACTTCTTCACGGCTCTGCCCACCTGCGACCCTGCCAGCACAGCTGTCACCCTTCCCAGAAAGGCAACGCCATCAGCCCGCCACCGTAGCCCCTGGCCTCCTGGCCTCCCTGACATTTCTCCATTGTCCTCACCTTGCCTCGACACTCCCTGACCCCTTGATGGCTGGCAGTCTCCCTGCTGAGTCTACACCCAGGGCCCCATCTGCCCTGCTGCCCTGCTGGGGCCTGCGGCTTCAGGAGGCGTGGCCAGGTTGCCTTCCACAGCTGAGCCCCACGTGTTTGTGGCACAGTGCACTGCGGTTTCCTCTTTGTTGGTTTGCCAGCTCACCCATGCTACCTGCCACGGTTTTGTGTTTCTGGTTCCGTGAATTCAGCATCATTTCTTATCTTTAAGAGCTATTTGTATTTTCTGTTCTGTGAGTTGTCTGTGCACTGGACCCAGTTCTGCTAGGATTTTGGTTCGTTTATTCTTAGAGAGAGGGGAAGGAAGGGAGAAAGAGGAGAGAAACATGAGTGTGTGTTTGCTTCTCCAGCGCCCTCAACTGGGGTCCTGGCCCAAAACCCAGCCACGTGCTCTGACTGGGAGTCGGACTGGAGACCTTTTAGTCTGCAAGCTGGCACTCAATCCACTGAGCCACACCAGCCAGGGCTTTTTTCCCCTGTTGACTTGTAGGAATTCTCTTTTATGTGAATTAGTCCTTAATCTATAATCTGAGTTGCAGACATTTGGTTCTGTTTGTCAGTTGACTTCTGATTTTGCTTGGTAGAAATTTTGTTTTATTTTTTATAGAAAGATGTATTAATTTTTCCTCATGGCTGTGGGTTTTGGGTTATGCTTAACCTCCTAACTTTATTTTTAAGCATGATCATGGTTTCTTCCTGTACTCCGGAGGTTTCTTTGTCTGCATCTGCTCTCTTTTTGATATTGCGGAGATTATTCTGGTGTAAGATGTGAGGTGGGGTTTCAGACCTCCCTCCCCTTTTTGGGGGGAGCAAGCAGTCAGGACTTCGTGATCTCCTGTGACTCGTATGGGCATGATCTGTCAGCAGTTTTCTGCTGAACTCTGTGCTGGAGACCAGTGGGCCATGTATGGTATATTTTCAGTGTAAGTTGTGGTTATCTTAGCAATGTTGACCCAGAAAGAGTGGGTGAAATGCAGTCTGCTGGAGAACATTGTGAAACAGATTGTCTCGAGTTTTCATTTGGTAAACAAAGATTGATAAGATTAGTAATGACAGATGCAATGATTGCTGGTTAACATCCAGCACTGCACCTAAGAAACATGCTCAGTGCATTATATAAAACTGAAGAAAGAAGGGATCACCCTCTCTTGTTCGCGTGACTCGTGGTTGAGGCCTCTTCCCCTGACTGATGCCTGGCAGTGCCGGCTGGCAGAGAGGAGGGCTTCACGGCATGATTCTCGGTGGCTGTGTTTCCACTGCCTCTTAGGCGCCCTGGGCGGGCTGTCCTCTTGCAGAAGGGCGGCTCTTGTCTAATGATGGCGGGTGTTTGAGGGCCACCTGCACAGAACCAAGATGGTTGATGTTTCATTGCGATTGCTCTTTCCCCCATTTCCGCGCCACGTACCTGGTCCTGCCTAGGGTCCTGTTTCTGCTGCAGTGCCGTTGGCACCCCAGGCCTGACTTTCCCAAGATCAGTGACGGCTCATACTCCTAACGCGTCAAACCCAAGCTGACCGTACAGTGGCCTCTTCAGAATTTCTGTCCCCATTTCTGTGATGAATGAGGTGGCCAAGTGGACACTTGTGGCCCCTGCACACTAGTTCTGTGTGTCTGCTTGACGCGGCCTAAGTGCTGCTGCACACCCTTGGCTATACTGTCGCTGAAAGGCCGGCTGCTCACAGGCGCAGCTGTCTGGCTCCCTCCTCTCCCCCGCGGCAGTGCTTGTCCAGCGTGGGGCCCTCGCCCAGCGCTGCCGCCACGGTGTCTGCTTAGCACTAGTGGAGGGGCAGGGCCTGGGCCTGTTGCTGGCCCTGGCCCGCGAATGAGAACTCTGGGTGTATGCGGCCCACAGTGTGCTTGCCTCGTCAGCCGGGTGACTAGGTGCCAGTGTTGGAGACCCAGTTCAGGGCTCACCTCGCAGGATACTCTCAGCAAGAGCTCAGTGACTGTTTAGTTCGTGGTTTTTATTAATAGCCATGGACTAATTTGCATTATCATCATGGCTACCATTTATCCAACGTTTACTGTGTGCTGGGCACTAAACTAGGTGCTTTCACAGACACAAAGCCTCCTGTGGAGCTGGTGCTGACACTTCCCACTCTGGGCTCAGAGGGCGGGGCAGCGTGCAGGCTGCACAGCTGCGAAGTGCTGTGTCCTCCTGGCGTTCCACACTGCCTTTGTGTGGGCCCTGGGTTCTGAGCACGTGCAGATGTGCGCCCAGCATGTGGTCGGGGACGGAGGGCTGTGACACCCACATTTCCGGGTTTCTCCCATCATCTTAACCCCGTCCACTAAGCGCAGTCTTTCAGCTGTTTTAGAAATGGAAACACAGATGATTTGTTTCCTTTTCTTAGTATTCACTTATTTACAGTATATCAGAGAAGTGGGGGGGCTTTAAGGTCATAGCCCTGCACGTTTTCACGTGTCCAGCCGCCACGTGGTACGAGCCACTCAGCGCTTTTCTCAGCAGTTCACTTGCACTTCTGGTGAGGTGTGCACTGCTGCGCTAGACAGCTGCGGCCTCCAGGCTTCGCGTTACAGCCTGAGGAACTGCACGGCACTGAATTTAGCAAAGCCGAAGTGACCGGAAGAAGTGCCCACTTGTGCTGGCCTGGCCTCGGTCAGCTGTGTTGGGAATGAGAAGTGGACAGGTGTCAGCCAGTCGAGCGCTGCTTTGACCCAGGGGACCACTGTCACGTCTGATTCGAGAGGGCCCCTCATCCGGGCTCTGCGTGCTCCCCAACCTTTCTGACCTTGCCCCCTTCTCCCTTTCAGACGCCTCCGCCGACATGTTTGTTCACACACACGTTTTGGACAGGCAACTAAACACAAACATGGACTTGTTTTTAAAGGCCTGTGAGGCGTCAGGTGCTTGTCTTCATGCTAGCGCACCGTACTTCCCGGCTACGTGCAACAAACGTGCACTGACGCTACTGACTTCACAGTGACCACAGCCAACACGCAGCACTTTGTATTCCAGTCGCTCTGCACCTTCGAACTCTCGCCCTTGAGCACCGTCGGAGCTGCTTTGCTGCTGCGGCCCCTCCTATCTACCGGGACGCCTTCTGCGACCCCCAGTGGATGCCTGAGACCTCATTTCTTCCTGTACACACGCACTTATGATGAGTTCTGTTTGTAGGCTAGGCACAGTGAGAGAGCAGCGCCTGCAACACCCTCGTTTTCCCATTTTGTGGAGGCGGTAGTGTGGAAAGGCGAGAAACCCTCCAGCCCTCAGGGCTAGGAGTGGCAGATGTGAGCGACCTGTGCACCTGCACACCCCACAAGGTGTGGCACAGGTTTCCAACTGGGGCTTCCTCTGACACGTGTCACTTACACTCTGGAAATGGTACGTTATTCGGTGTTTCTGTTTTCCGGGGCGGGGCCTGTGTGGAGGATGAGGTTGACACCTGAGTTCACACACGGACAAATTCAGGGCCTTGAAATATGTAAGTTCATTCATTGAGTTGTTGGCCACGGACTCAGGCGTCCAGGTGTACCCTGCAGTGCCAGCAGGTGGCCTTCCGGGATGGCACGGCCCTGGGCTTGAGCTTCGGCTTCGCAGTGCCTTTCTCAGCCCGGCGTGTACTGGGCAGGCCCTGGCAGGGTCTCTGTGCTTGACCCTGTGCTTCCTCCTCCAGGTCCTTGTGTGTGCTATGGCTTGTCACACCGACATGCATGTACATGGTTTCAAGTCCAAGAACTTGGTGAGAACAGCACACGTCCTTGGACTTGCTGAGGAAAAATTTGGGTGCTGTGCAGAAAATTTGGGTGTTGTGTTATTGTTTGTCTCTTCAAATTTAAAGACAAATCTAGTTGCAATAGCCTGTGTGGAAGAGAGATCAGGTGATCTTTCCACACTCCTCTACAGACTGCCTTTTCATCTGGAGCCACAGGTGCTGCTTAAGGGGCCTGCTGGCATTTGGAACCTAGCCTTGGTCGTGGACAGGCTGAGCACTGGTTTCCATTTCCTAGCCCTCACGTTCTATGCAGCCTTGCTTGTAACTGCTGTCTGTTTCTGCCATCCCTCTCATGCATGCATGCAGAACTCGCAGGCATCTCTGCTGGCCAGAGTTCCATTAATAGGCATGTGGCCCCGCTGCAGAGGAAGATTTTCTGGGAGGCAGTCAGGAGCTTGGGAAGGAGCAGTGGGAGTGGGCTTTGGCCTCAGTTCCTCAGGACACACCAGCTGGGGAACTCTGAATTATCAAGAGGTGAGCAGCTCCCTTCTCTCTGCCATTCTGCCCGCTCCTTCTGCAGCCCAGAGACCTGCCAGCAGCGGGAACACACCCGTGAACTTGGTGCCAACTGAACGAGTGTCCTTTGGCTTATATGAGGCTTAATGAGTTTTGCAAGGTCTTCTGTACTTTAGCTTATAAATAACACGGTTTCGAGTTCTGAGAACTAGCTGCTATTGTCTGATGTGGAAACAAGAAGAGCACAGGCAGAATCGGAAAGGAGAGAGTAGACTGAGAAGCAGGGCTTTGGGTCCGGTTACTCTGGCGCTTTTCCTGCATACACCGGGTACCATGCACTTAAGAGAGGGAAGAACCAGAGCTTCCAGGCTAGTTGCACTGTGAATTGATTGTCTGATTTTGGGCAGTTTACTTCTTTGGTCTTAAATTGCAGCATCTTGAGAGCAAGTGTGCCAGTCTTTTTTTTTTTTTTTTTTTTTAAGGTTCCTCTTCAGTTGATTTGTCCTCTGATTCCATGAATGCAGACCATTGTATAAGACATATATCACATAACTGTTCACACTGGGAAGTGGACTGCTTCTCCAGTCCCCTTCTTTATGAATAACTTTATATTTAACTTTTTAAGTTAGTAATTGCAAGTTTTTAATTATGCATGTTTTATTACATGAGCTAATGAATGCTAAGTGCTTAGATTGTGCTTGATTTCAGCCTTCACTGTGGAGCTTCTCATTTAGTTCCAGGCCAGCGGCCTGCTGACCTACATTTAAAATACAGTCTGTCCCAGCTGAGACTATAAATACAGTGCCATTCTCGTGTTATTTCAGACCTCAAGATCTTAACATTTAAATGCTAAAATATTACTCAATATAGAAATACAAGTTTTGCTGTGTGACCCTTGTAGCTATTTCTTCTGGATTGAGGATGATTTAGAATTGAGTTTTCCTAGAATTTCTCAGAAAACATGGACTCAATGATAAATTCTCAGTTCAATTCTGTGAGAAGGACGTGGATTCAATTTGAGATCTACCTTGGTGGGAAATTGGGAAGCAAACTTGGAGCAGATTGGATTTCTCCAAGAGGGCTCTGGGAAGAGTTCTCTTTATCTGCCACTGTAGCAAATGAGGAGCACACAGTGGACGCTTCTCACGCTGTCGGACTGGGACTGTTCGAAGGGTGAAACAACCGAATCAGCCAGGGCCGTGTCTGTCCCCTGAATGGCTGGCTCCTTGAAAGCATCTTCCTGCCCTTTGTCATCACACTGAGTGACATTACTGGTGCCGCAGAAACAGCAAGAACCGACCTCAGTGGTCCCAGTTCACGTGAAGCATCACCTGTCGGCCGTACGTCACCCCACTCACTCGTGCACGTGGTGGAGCAGCAAGCTTCCTCCCCTGGTGACTCACTGTGCGCAAGCCACGCAGCTCCTCTGCCCCGGTGAGGCCTTGCCCTGCTTCAGAACTACTAGGGTAATTCAGTAGTGTTTATGCCCTGTGGCTTTTTTCTTTTCTCTTCTTTTTTAAAGATTTTATTTATTTATTTTTAGAGAGAGGGGAAGGGAGGGAGAAAGGAGGGAGAGAAACGTCAATGTGTGGGTTGCCTCTCACGTAGCCCCCTCGGGGGATCTGACCTACAACCCAGGCATGTGCCCTGACTGGGAATCGAACCAGCAACCCTTTGGTTTGCAGCCTGTGCTCAATCCACTGAGTCACACCAGCCAGGGCTCTTTTTTATTTTTCTATTCAAAAAATTACAGAAGTAAAATATAATTATTGGCGAAGAGGTAGAAATTAAGATGGGCACAAAATTGTCAATTAAATACTACCCCACCTTTTAATAACCACTTTTAATATTTTGGTGAATATCTTTTCAAATTGTTTTCTTTGCAAATATATGCATATAAGTAAATATATGGTCCAAACAGAATTATGCTTTTTTAAGTATGGGAAATTTTCAGCTTATACAAAGTAGAGAGAATGGTGTGACGAACTCCAATGTGTACACCTGTCTCCTGACTTCCCCAGGGGTCTTGTTCCTGTCAGTTCACCCGTGGTGTGCACTTTAAGGCAGATCCCAAACATTGTAGCTTTTCTTCTGTATTTTTTTCTGTACACATGACCTGTTCTTGGAAAACAAAACTACATTTTCATATGTAAAAAGTTTACATTAGAATACGATCTGTTTTTCAACAGATTCTGTATAAATATTATTTACCATTGGTCTCTTGATTTATAAGGATCTTTTTATTAACTTGTTTTGCTTTATTCTTGAAGACATTCAAAATGACAATATTCTGTTATTATTAACAGTATGGTCACAGTATGAATACAGTTTTAAGATTTGTGATTCTTTTGTCTTTGGAATCCCATTTTTATTATTCCATTTCTCATTTAATGATACAGTAAATGATATAGTAAGATAAGTAAATATCTTCATTTTAAGTGGCTACATGACATACTTACCCATTTCCTTCTTAAAACACATAGGATGTTAGTAATGCTTTGTTAGAAACAGAGCTGAGCTGAATGTCTTTGTACATGCATTTGCTCATTAAAATGTTTTAACACGTAAGATAACACACAAACAAGAATGTGTGTAAGTTTAAAGTGCTATTAATTTGTCACAAAGTAAAATCAACCCCAGATTAAGAAATGGCATTCCTGGCCACCCATAGTCTCCCCTTCCCCACACTTCTTGAGAGTGACAACTGTCCTCACTTCTAGCATCGCAGATGACTTTTCCTTATTTTTGAATTCTATATAAACAGCCCTGGCTGGTGTGGCTCAGTGGGTGAGTGCTGGCCTGTGAACGAAAGGGTCGCCAGCTTGATTCCCAGTTGGGGCATATGCCTGGGTTGTGGGCCAGGTCCCTAGTCGGGGGCACAGGAGAGGCAACCACACACTATTGATGTTTCTCTCCCTTTCTCCTTTCCTTCTCCTCTCTAAAAATAAAACATAAAATCTTTAAAAAAGATAAATAGCATTATTTAGCACGTGCTTCTCAAGATTATGTCTGAGATCATCTGTGTCTACTCTTCAGCGCCTGTCCCCTGTGAGGAGGGTTCTGCCCGTAGCCCACTGTGCATCTAGCCCGCTGTGCATCTAGCCCGCTGTGATGGGCGTTTGTGCCAGGTCAGTTTGTAGCTATTATAAATAGTCCACACGCTTGAAGAGTATTCTCTTCAGATAAATTCCTAGGAGTTAAATTTGTGTCTGGAGGAAAGGAGGCTTTTGCCACAAGTTGCCAAATTGCCATGCACTCAGGCTGTGCCAGCACATACTCCCCCAGGAGCTGGGCGAGGCTGCCCCTCCACGTTCCCGTGTGCGCCTGCCTCACCGGTCCGCGTTTTGAGACTGGTGCTGTTGCGTTCCCAGGGCTGTCAGGCGCCTGAACCCATCCAGGTGCCTGCAAGGGCTTCTGCCTCTTGTGGGGGGAACGCCAGAGATGTTCGAGTGGCTCTGCCGCGGCGGCCTCTGAAACCAGTATGCCCTGGGACTGGCTGGGTTGGTTGGGGTGAGACAGATAAGACAGACGACTAGCAGCAGAGCCCACACGAGTGGGGCCAGTGATGCTCCCAGGCCGAGCCTGAAGGAGCAGCCAAAGCTTCCTCGTAGCGTTGCAGACGGCTCAGCTCTGTTCCTCTCGGCGTTTTGAGGCCGCTTCCCTCAGCGGGGGCTGGCCAGGTCGGAAACTGACGGAGTTACACAGGCCAAAGCCAGCGTTAGGCCACTGTTCAGTAGCCGGTCTCCCTTCATTGTGTCAACAAGTTTAATGTTCTCTTTACCTCTCTTGCTTTCTGTTGGAAAATACAGCAATGTACTGGCTCCAAAATGCTGTCATTTGGTGTAAAATTACTGGTACACATTGGTATCACCTGTTGAAATTCTGTATGTTACAGATTCAGTAGTTCACTGTCCCAGCTGGAGTTGGGTGATTTGAAAACAAGGCAGCGACAACTTGCTGAGGTTACAGGCACAGATCTGGGCCCTGAAACTGGGGGCAAGTCACCACCCGTCCCCGGCCTCAGTGTCTCTGCAGGATGAGGAAAAGGGCCAGAAAACGGTGGGCCCCACCACTTTGAATGGGAGTTTCTCTGCTGGTTGTCGCTTGCATTTCTCGTTTCTCAGCAACTTGAATGCCAGCATGTGGACTGCCGAGATTTAGGAGCAGTGGCGTGGTCGTTCGGCAGTGTCTAGGAGCTGCCCTGCCTTGAGCGCCTCTGGTTGGCCGGGCTCCTGCAGCACTTCCCGAGAGTCATGGTTCCTGCCCCGCCCCTTCTCCGTGTAACTGAAAAATGATTTTCTAAGAATATCCAGTGAATATCTTCCACAGAAATGAAAGCATCTTGCCTTTTCTTCCTTTGGAGATGCTGGTGTTCCTTTAGGGGCAGGAGTGCATAGTTCTGTGCATGTTTAACAGAAGGGTTGAGTGAGAAACAGGTCGTTTGAGTGTGTCGGGGTTCTGATGTGGTGAGACCTGGCATGAGGCTGAGTGCACACGGGCCTTGTCTGGTGCCCGTTCACGGCATTTCTCTGGTGGGGACGAGTGTCTCACCAGCCTGAGGGAGCCCACAACAGCCTGAGCATTTCGCCTTGTGACGGACTCGCCCTGCACGTGGTGCGAGGCGCAAGGAAATGAAGAGACGGCGAAGACGGTAGAGCTCAGAGGCTTCTGAGTTCGTTTTCTGAAAGCTTCTTCGAGGGATGAGGCGCACCGAACGGTTCTAAGTGGGAAGAAATGACCTGTGGTCTCAGCGGGAGCCTGCTGCTCAGGCGGGGCCCTGGAAGAGGCTTCTGTGGGGAGGGCGAGTGGCCCGCAGGTGGGGGCTCCGAAGAGCTCCTGGAAGGCACCTTGCATCGTTTGTAGTGGGCGCCTCTTCTCGTCCTGGGGTGACGTGACAGTGGCCCCTGCGTGTCACTTTTCATCCTTGGCCTGGGTGCCGAGGCACTCGGCTTTGTCCTCCTGTCTCCCTCGTGGAGGCCCTGCCCCTCTTCTCGGGGCCGGCGTGTGAGCAGCGGGCACCGCTCCCAGGCTCAGAGCCTGTCAGAGGGACCTGGATGAGTGCCCTTCGGGAGGGCGGGCCGGCGTGTGTCTGAGAAAGGAGGAGGGCAGGGAGGACGGGGTCTTGTGTGGGAAACTATATTGGAAGGGAAAGGTGCCCTACACGGGGTCACGGAGTTCTGCTGTCTACAGGGAGTTTAGGGTAGAAGGAAATATGTGTTTCTCCTCATTTCTGTTTCTTTGTGGGTACTAATGAATGGTGAGAGTTTTCAAAGCCTGTATGATAAGCAGCAAATCCTTTTGACTTCAGAAGGAGACATACAAGTTTAAAAGAGGGGAACTGACTTTTCTCAAGTGCCAGGCATTGTGCTTGGGACTTTTTATTTTACTCCATTTTAATAAGATGGCTCTGTGAGGTGACTGCATGGTGAAGGTGGCCGGAACCTGGGCCAGCCGGAGCAGGGCCGGGATACCTGGGCCCACTCCAGCAGGCTGAGGCCTGGGCTCACATGCGGCAGTGTAGCAGGAGGTGGCAGCGTCCTGTCCTGTCGGAGCGTGCGGGCAGTGGAGGGGCGAGGCTGGGGCTCCTCGCAGGGATCCTCACAGCCCCTCCCTCCGTCCCTTCGCAGGGTGGGTGTGGCTGGGATTGGGACAGCCTGGAGGGGCTTCTGGACCTGGAGTGACTTCTCTCTGTCTGCTGAGGACGCTGTTCCCTTTCACCAGCAGGCACCCGCCAAAGCAGTCCTTGTCAGGGCTGTGGCCGCCAAAAGGATGGTATATTTGCTTTTATGTCTGTCTGGCCGTTTGTCTCTTCTGTTTCCTAACACTTTTCTTTCCCTCCGTTTGCAGAATTGTTTCATTTCTACTGTAGATTTTAGTGAGACCACCTACATGCCAGACCTAAGATAAGTTTCTGTCCTTTCAAACCCCAAAACTGTACAATGGATTGACTTGTTTCTTCCTACTGGGATTAGTGACTCCAAACCCAGGAGACTTCTTAACGCCCATGATACCTTTCTTATTTATTTTTTAAAAAGATTTTATTTATTTACTTATAGAGAGGGAAGGTGAGGAAGAAAGAGAGGGAGAGAAACATCCATGTGTGGTTGCCTCTTGCAGGCCCCCACTGGGGACCCAGCCCACAACCCAGGCCTGTGCCCTGGCTGGGAATCAAATAGGCGACCCTTTGGTTCACAAGTTGGTGACGGAGCCACACCAGCCAGGGCCACCCCTGATACCTGTTTTAAAAATAAGGGTTAGACTCCTTGCGTGTTGTGTATATTAGTTGTGCAGGTTTGGGGCGTACAACTATCGAATTGAAGAAACTGGGGAGGGTGGGCTGGTTGTGTGTCTCAGAGTAGACGAGTGCTGTTTCTGTTTCCAGGATAGGGGAGTGGGCGCGAGAACCTGAGAGGTGTTGTGCAGCCGGTCGTCACCTGTTACGTGGCTGACCTGCGTGTGAAGTGGGCAGTGAGACAGCTGAAAATTGCTGTTGGTATTTTTGTTATGAGGCCCAGGTTATTTTTCACTGTATTGAAGAAAATTGTGGTAAAATAGTACTTGAACTTTGTTCACAAAGTGAACACATCTTAGCTCTGAGTGGTCAGAGCCTCGTTTCATTCAGCCTGTGATTTGGAAGGCACTGGCATTTCCCCAGGTCCCTCGGGGGTGACCAGATGGGTATGCATGCCCAGCCTGGGCTGCGGGCTCACCCCTCTCAGGCCCTGGAAGCCGCAGCCGGACTGGTTGAAAAGTGTCCCTGAGAAAGACTGGAGCGGCCCCGGGGCATGGCTGGCTGGGTCCTGAGTCAGAAGGAGGACTGCCCTGGGCCCTTCTCTTCAAGAAGGTGAGCCCCCACCCCCTTGTTCACTCTGGGCTCTGGCCCTGGTTGTCTGGGAGGAGGGCACAGGGCCCCGTCCCTCTAGGGAAGGAGGCACTGGCCTCCCCTTTGGTGGCACTGGCCTGCTCCCTCCCCTGTTTCCGGCGCACCCCCTCAGGCCATGAGTGCTTTGGCAGCCTCCTGCCTTTCTTCGTGGGTTGTCAAAGGAGCAGGGCTTTCGCAGTACGTGGAGCACAACCGCCACAGACCAGCCACCATGCGTGGCCCGGAGCGGTCAGCACTTGGCCGAGAGAAGCAGGCCTCCGAAGGGGCAGTGGTGGGGGCACTCTGAGTGTGAAGCGTGTGGGCACAGGCTGGAGGGGAGAGCACAGGCGGCCCCCTGGGGAGTGTGTGGAGGGGAGCTCAGCCCAGGCTGTGTAACCCTGGGGGAGCACAGGAGGTTTTGAGAGGGACAGTGACCTGAGGCTTCGTGACGGCGGGCCTGGCCGAGCGTGTGGGATGAGTGGGGTGTGGGTAGAAATGGGTGGGAGGAGGCTGGTGCCCAGCTGGGAGGCTGCGTGGGGTGGGGAGGGCTGGCCGGGGAGGGCTCGGAAGCTGCCATTTGGTGGGAATGCTGTACAGGGGCCCACTGAGGCAGCAGACTTTTAAGCTTGTGTGGGGAGGGGGGAGGGGCACCTAGGAGGAAATTGTGGGGTCTTCTGGTGTGGACTGGTGAGCTTCTGGCTGGGCTGGGATTTGGCAGCTGCTAGATGGGCCGGGCAGAGGACTCTGGCCGGTTCTGTGGGACTGGCTCTCTGAGGGGCTTCATGGATGAGGAAGGAGAATGAGTAATTTGGGGAAAGTAAAGCCCACCTTTATTACCTACTTTGCACCCCTGTGTTGTAAACTGATGTGCACTTTTCAAAAGAAGTCTTTCTGAGATACTTTCCATGTCACAGCAAAAGCTTCTGGGTCCTCTGGAGCATCAGGTGGCAGGTGCCCTGGCAGAGGACTCAGCATGGGCACACCGAGCCTGCGGCAGCCCTTTCCCTTTGGTGGGCTAGACCCTCCAGGGTTCAAGGCCCTCTCTGCTCCCCTGTCGGCTCCGCAGCGTGGCTGTGGCCCACAGCCCAGGCCGGGCCTGGGGTGAAGGTGGAGCTGGAGCAGGAGGGCTTCCTCTGCAGGTCTTCGTGGTGCAGATGGATGGGTACTCGCCAGTGTGCGCTCAGCCGGCCAGGCTGACTCCGTGTTGCAGCAGTGTTTGTCTGGAAAGCGTTCCAAGTATTTTAAGGATTAAAAGTCCAAGGAGAAGAGAAGCACGACATTTTAAAGTTGGTACTTACTGATTGAGGATTTTGGCAGCCAGCTCTGTTTCTGTTTCTGTAGTAGGTATCTTAAACCACCATTTAAAATTTTTCTGTGAAGTTAAGAATAAGACACTGACAGATTGTTTGTAATTACTGACTCCTGCAGAAACTAATGAGCATAATGATAAAATTTAATCTTACCATTGAAAAAATTCAAAACAATCACAGTCTCATGCGACAGATACTGAGCATGTGTGGCACATGGATGCTCTGCTGGGACTGAACAAGCAAATGCAATCTGATTCTTTTTTTTTTTCTTTAATTTTAATTTTTATTTTAATGATTGTTTAAGTACAGTTTTCGCAATCTGATTCTTAAAATTGGTAAATATTTTAATACATTTGTTTCGGTATAAATTCATACTTAAGAATTCAGATGATGGTCAACAATTAGGATGCAGAAACATTTTTTAAAATCCCAAAGTGTCTGAAACCCTTCTATGCAGAATCCACCTAAAAGCTGAAAAACAAAAGCTAATTTTGTGGAACAATACAATGGTAACTGTTTAATAAAGAAGTTCTCCTTAAAGGAGTTTTATATTGTAAACTTTTATAATTGTAGTTTTTATTATCATTGACGATAGCACACATAGTACTGGAATCACTTACGTGGTAAATACTGAATTTCGTGGAACAGATTAAGTACTTGAGAGCTGAGGTAAAGCAGCTGGCGCAGAGCAGTCGGCCATGGGAAAAGGCTCGCCTGGGAGTGGCAGGGCTTGGACTGGCAGGTGAGAGCCCTGGAAACGGGGGTGAAGGAGACTCTCCCAACCAAGAGGGTGGGCTAATGAAGCCAGGAAAGGGCTGCCTGCCTGCACCAAACCCCTGCCGTGTGGTGCAGTGTGTGTGGGGGGGTGCTGTGGAGCGGTGGAGCCCTCGAGCCCTGGAGCCCTCGAGCCCTGGACTCCTCCACAGGCTTCTCGGCGGTCGAATGCGGGTAGTGTTCCTGCCGACTTGGAGGCGTGCTGCGAGGCTCAGTGAGATGACAGGTGCGCAGTTGCTGGTGCACGGAAGGTGTCCTGCAGACAAAGTCGGTGTTGCTGTTAGGGAGGAAGGAGGGGGCAGGATTGCTAGGTGTGGCATCCTACTCTAATGTGATGGAAGTCGGGAAGCCACTTGACTCAAAGTTGTGACAGGGATGAATGAATAGTGGCAGCCACCATTTGAGTGCTTCTACATACTCTGTGTGCTTTCTGTCCACTCTCTGTGGGCCTCACTGCCGCCTGCGGGGAAGCTGGGGATGGGGGAGGTTGAGCACCTTGCACAAGGTCACCTGGCTACTGAGAGGGGAGGCAAGGCTTGGAGCAAGGCCTGCCCCATGCCAGAGTCTGGGCTCTTCTCCTACTGAACCGCCTCTTCCTGGGAAGCCGTTGTGGGGGGCGGGGGCTGCTGACCCCGTGGGGAAGAGGGTGGCTGGCTCAGGGAGTTACTACTGCTGCTAAAAATGTGTGTGAGTTCAGAGTGCATGAGGGCACACCCCCAGCCCCCCAGAAATGAAGAGGAAGAGGCAACAGGGCAGTAGCACGTCGTGGAGAAAGAGAGGCTAGTGACTGGCCGCAGAGGAAAGAGGACGAGACGAGTCCCAGATGTGTGAGCTGGCTCCAAAAGCTCAGGTGTCAGTGTTGGGGTCGGTGGGTTTCTCAGAAGTACAGCTTCTTGTGGGCGTACACCTGGCTGTCACTCAGGCCTCGCAGTGACCCTCGCTTGGTGTAGGCAGCACGCTGCTGGGCCAGACTTCTGCTGTCCTAGTAGCTCCGCCCACTGGGGTTGTGGGCAGTGACCTCACTGCAGGCAGAGGTGAGCAGGCAGAGGTGCTTGGTTGGTCTGGGAGCTCCTGCCCCCAGGCCAGCCTCTGTGCCTCCCTGCTCCACCCAAGTCCCGGGCTAGTTTTTTACATTTCCAGCCTGTCTGGACTGCTGGAAATCTTGTGAAATAAAAAAGAATTACTAGAAAAAGAAACTGGAAAGACAGAATACAGACTGTTTTTTTAAATTAAAATCAGTAGGTAAAAAACGACTCCATCAGACTGCCATAAAGCTATTCACAGTGACTGATTTTAACTTTGCAGACTGTTAAACTGTTCACGGACTGGTTTACTTGGAGAGCAGTTATTTAGGAAGAAAGTTTGGTAAGCAGATTCATAAACAGGATGTTTTCAGAATATTTACATGATTTAAGTGTAAAATAGCCTTTGGCATTTAAAATACTTGCGGTGTTTGTTCACATGTGATCTAATTACAGATGACATCTTTTGCGTGAGCTTCCACGTTCGGGGCGGGGATGGAGACTAAATACGGGGTGGGCAAGAGGAGGTTTATAGCCGTGTGTATGGAAAATATGGCAATAAGTAATAAACAATTCAAGAGTAAACTCTGTGTTTTGCATACTCACAACTGGAAACTGACTCTGCCCACCCCTGCACACCCAGAACTGAGGCTGAGGGGTCCACAGGTCTGAACTCGGGGCAACACTTGGAAAAATGGGTACTCGTACTTGCTTCTGAGAACTAGTGTGCACTCTTTTGCTCATTTCATTTATGTTAGTATGTTTTCTGTGTTAATTTTGGGCTTACTTTTTAAGTTGTTTTTATATTTCAGTGTATAACATTAGATATATTCTTTCAGGGGGGAAGTTCCTTAAGCAAACTTTCAAGTCTCCAGAGTTACGTATGCTGACATAGAAACCATAATATAATTTAATTTGCTCGTATTTCAACTTTGAGTTTTGTTTCCAGCTGCCAGTGTACCTTGTTCTGTATTTTGAGCTGCTTTAAGTTTGGCTGATGCCTTGCTTGTTCTGAGGTGATTTGCTTCCCCTCCATCCGGTGTCAGGGACTCCTACCACCGCCTTGCCCCTCTGCCCAGCACTTACTCCCTCCCCACTGCTGCCCCCCCCCACCCCCCCAGTCAGGACGTACTTTTGTTCTGTCTCTTGCTTTACAGCACACCTGTCCGGGCTCTTTCTCAGGTTTGTCCCTTAGTTCGCCCTCCAGACTGCCTTAGGGGGTTGGCGGAGCAGACTCCGATCTCTGTGGACCGAGCAGAGGCCGGGGGAGGGCCCGCGTGCCCTGAGCTCCACCTCGTACCACTTGGGGCCCTCCTTCCAAAGGCTCAGTCTGTGCGTTTGCTCAAAGATGCCTGTAATTTTGAGGTCCTCTTTTCTTCTCAGTATTTGTTTGTTATCTGAAAAGTCAAACATATGACACTCAGTACAGTGCACAGGCCTCCTTTGGAAGGAAGAAACCCTCGGAACCTGCACAGGGCCAGGGGCCAATAGGGAAGAGCCGCGTGCCCCAAGCAGTGCGCAGGCCCAGGGGTGTTGAAAGGGTGTGGTCAGCAGCGTTAGTTGTCTCCCCCTGTGACGTTCAGACGAGTGTGTGTGGGGGGTTTCTCTGTTTCCACAACAACAGCCCAGCACACGGCTTGCACAGGACAATTCCCATGAAGAAAAGAATCCTGCTGTGAAAGGAGGGCGGCGCTTGAAAAGCCACATTTTAGCCCGAGTCAAAGTCATTCTCTTTTCCCTCTGGTGTGTGTGTCTGCGTGCTTTCCCCTGTCCCCTTTATGGTCAACAGACTTTGGTTTCCAATCCAGCCCTGCCTTGTGCTGGGTAGACACGATGATTGTGGCTGAGTTAT
Organism: Tonatia bakeri; assembly: GCA_004024845.1. Taxonomy (NCBI): domain Eukaryota; kingdom Metazoa; phylum Chordata; class Mammalia; order Chiroptera; family Phyllostomidae; genus Tonatia; species Tonatia bakeri. The sequence continues at coordinate 72,448 of PVIA01006711.1, forward strand.
TTAACTTCCTGAAATAGTTTTCTCATCTGTAACCGGGGCGGTGTTACCAACTTTGAAGGATCCTTGCGAGGATGAGGGTGATGCGCTGCTGTGCTCGAGGGGTTGTGGGCCGCCTGCGCGGTTACCCCAGAGTGGTGCGGGGAGGGGCAGGGCGCTCAGAGCTGCTCGCGCAGCAGGTCTCACAGCGCAGCAGGTCTCACAGCGCAGCAGGTCTCACAGCGCAGCCAGGCAGCGTGGGGTCACCCAGGAGGCTTTCAGGGCAGTGTCTGGGCCCGCCCCCACGGTTTCTGAGTTTTTCGGTCTAGGGCGGGGCTTGAGAATTTGCATTTCTGAGTTTCCAGGTGATGCTGCTGCAGCCACTGCTGGTCTGGGGACCACACTTTGAGAACTACTGGGCTACAGGTAACTCACCAATGAGCATTTAGGTGCTGTAGAGCTTTTATGTGGTCAGAGGTACTCTCTTAGAAAATGCTTCGATTGCATTTTGCAAATACTGAATTTAGCATCTCAAGGATTTTTCCTCCTGAGGTCCAGGAGTCTGTCTAGTTAAACATATTTGAAATAAGTTGTGCGAGTAACAGTTATAAACATTGTATGGATAGTCTAACAATGGTAGATTGGCCAAGGTATGTGAAAGTGCTTTGGTAAAATGCTAAAACCGGAAACAGTGTTGTAAATACCCTTGTTTTTAAGAGGGACGGTCGAGTGGAGTATAAAATAGTGTGACTTAGCGCTCTCACCTCAACGTGCTGTTCACTGTTGTGTTTCTCTCTCTCTCCTCCAGGCCGCTGACTTGAGTAAACCGATAGATAAGAGGATATACAAAGGAACACAGCCCACTTGTCATGACTTCAACCACCTCACAGCCACAGCAGAGAGTGTCTCTCTCCTAGTGGGCTTTTCCGCAGGCCAAGTCCAGCTCATAGACCCCATCAAAAAAGAAACTAGCAAACTATTTAATGAGGAAGTAAGTAGCACCCCGTCTTAGCCGTTAAGAACCCCTCTAAAAATCACATGTCCTTACCAAGGGGCGTGGGCCTTTCCTTACACACTGAGCGAAGCCCATTTCCCATGCTCTCGGCTGTCCCGCCAGCACTGCCCGCTCTCAGTGGGGGAACGAACGGACTTGTGGGCTTTGCCTCACTCTTCCCCGGGGGGCTGTTCGTGCGCTTTCTGTGGAGCGTGTTCCGGTGCTCGGCTGTCTCTAGCAGGTGCTCGACAACTGTTACAGTGGAGATAGGGGTGACACTGTAACTTGGTATTTGTGATTTAAATAAGAAAACACAAAATTCCAGACTTCGTTCGCATCGCCAGACATTTTCATGTAGACCAAAGAACTTGAAGACGTTTCCTTCAGCGGCTTAGATGGTACTTACAGCTTTGTGTGGATGTTTGACAGGCCTTTGGCTGAGGAGTGATTATTTTGCTCTTGAAAGTGTTTACTGTCGAATCACCTTGGACGTAGTTAGAAGTCCTAGCACTTACAATTGGATCACACAACTTAGCTTTTGCCAGTGCTGTAGTATGTTCGGGGGCTTCTGGTCTCCTCGGTTTCCTTCTGGAAGGTGCCGAGGTACCTGAGCTGTCTGTTCAGGACACGCCAAAACTGTAACGTGTGGCAGGTGGACGTTGCCAGATAGGTTATGTCTGTGACAGCGGTTGCAGTGGCTTTTCGGCCCCACGCATTACTGTGACGTGTTCGGTGTTCTCCCTGCTGTGTCTCAGGCTGGCTGAGCTAGAGGTCCTGGGACCCTGTCTGCTTGTGACCTCAGCCCTGACCTGATGAGGGTCAGGCTACGTGGGACCCGTCTTCTCAGGAAGTGCAAATGGTTATGCACTGTGGCACGGTCTTAATGCTGTTGACTCGGAGCAGAAGCACATTACAGATTTTAGTTTTTAAGAAGTAAGTTTGTCTGGGGAGGAGTATTCAACCTGACAAATTGCGGTCGAAGTTCTGACTCCCCTACAGCGGATGCCGTCCGTGCCGTCCACACACGTCCAGTGCCATCCACCGTGCTGCTGCGTGCCTGTGCCTGGGGCTTGGTGACAGCTGCTGGACGTACTGCCTCCTTTTCTCTTTCATCTGGGCGACTGGAAACAAAACTTGCCATTGGGATTGACAGACTGTAGAGGAAAAGAATTTAATTCTACTTTCTGTTCAAAAACTTTAAGCAGAAAATTACTGTCTTTCTACACATGTTATTAATGTCACCTGAAGAAGTGATTTGTAAGTTAGCTAGATGATGTCCCTCAGTATTTTTTTTGGCGTGGGAGACTGGAGTCACAAAACCAGCCCTCTCTGCACTGTTGGTAGGGTGGTGGATTTGGACTCACTGTGGGGTTTTGTTTGTAGTGAGGCGGGGTGCTGGAACCCTGTAAACAAGGTCAAGAGGCTGCTCGAGCTGAGGATGGCACAGAATGCCACGCGGAGAACAAGGCGTTGTGTGTAACCACGGGGGGAGGGAAGGAGCCAGGACCACAGGGCCCTGGAGGGTGGGGGCCCCAGAGCACGCGGCGCATCAGCCAGACCCATCCCTCACTCTGGACCCCTGGGTGTGGCGGGCTGAGAAGCACCTCCTTGCTCTTAGTGACTTAAGCACGAGTTAGCGCACGCTCTCTACGTTTGCAAAGCGGCCATTCAAAAGCCAGGTCGGTGCAGAGTGTGACACCAGCGTGGCATTTGCAGCTCGAGGCTGGGATTGATCGTCTTTCCCAGGAAGGTCATTCTCTGGCTGTGTGGGTGACGGTGTCATCAGGTGTTGCCAGGATGACCGAGAGCAAGGCCGTCTGAGGCGCGTTTCTCAGAGAGCTCTGGGGGGGTGGTTGGCGCAGTCCTCGTGCTCTGCGTGGTGTGAGAATTCAGGGGTTCGAGCGTTTTTCACGTTGCCTGTTTGGGGACGTGGGCATCTGTCCCTGTCTTACAGGTGGGCAGCTGGTCAAAGAGAAGGTAAGTGAATTGCCCGGATCAAGTGCACCTTGGTGACAGACTTGATAGCAGAAATTCATTGCACAGGCTCTTACTGGTCATGGACACAAGCCCCCACGTGTTTGCAGGGTGGGTGGGCCCCGTCCCCCAGGCTCTCGTTCAGGAGGGGGGTGGACAGGCAGTGCTGAGCCCATTGTTGGCACCAAGCATGGACAGGGTGCCAGGGCACCTGTGGTGGCCCTGCTTTTCAGGATGTGTCAGTGCTTGTAAAACAAAATCCATAGCGGAGCTCGGTGGCAGAAGCCCGAGGTGGCTTCCAGAAGGTGACATCTGATACCCAGGACTTTAAAGGCACCGAGGAGTTGGAGCAGGGTGCGAGAGGCCTTCAGGGCCGGAGGAAAGCCTGTGGCGTGTGGCGGAGCGGCACGGTGCCTTGTGGTCAGGTCGCAGCACACAGGCCTTGGAGTGGCCGGGTCAGACTGGGACAGGTAGCCCACAGCCGGCCCGCGAAGGACCTTTTGTGACATGCTGACAGGTGTGGGTCTGACCCTGGAGGCTGCGGGGGAACCTTTGGGCTTTTCCTCCAGGGAGTGACAGGATCAAATGTGTTTTTTAGAGCTCTTGTCAGCACTTGTGGAAGGTGGAGTGGAACGAAGAAAGAGAGAATGAAGGTAGCAAGAAGAGTGAGGAGGCTCTAGTAACTGTCCAGGTGAGAGCTGAGGGCTCGGACTAGAGTTGTGGCCACTTTTTCATTCATCCCACAGAGCTGGACTGCCTGCCATGTGCCTGGCACTGGGTCTGCAGTGACAGACGACCCCTGCTCTGCAACACACACACTCACGCTCACACTCACGCTCACACTCACACATGGCAAATGGCCACGTCCAGTGTGAGAGGAGACAGTAGGTCTGCGAGAGAAACGCGGAGGCCTCCTTATCCAGGGCGGAGAGCTCCTCGGAGGGGGTGGTGTGCTTTGCACTGAGCCTCCAGGAGGAGGCGGCCAACCAGGTAAGGAACCGGGGTGGAGCACCCCTGCAGGAAGGGGCATAGGTGCTGGCCCGGGCTGGGAAAGAACTTGGCTCCGAGAGAGCTGAGAGAGGACGGCATGCCCGGGGAGAGTGGTGTCGACTGGGGGCCGTGCCACTCGGTGTCAGGCTCAGGGCTGTGTCTTCGCCCAAGCTCGTGGGTCCCCTGGAAGGGAGCAGGAGCATGAGGCATTTGGGTGGCACTTTTGAAACTCGCCCTGGCTGCTGCTTGGCGCTGAGTCAGGGAGGGAGAGAGGAGCAAACCGTGGGCTCCCGGCACGCTCCCGACCACACTGGCCAGGAGCAGGATGCTCGGGTGTGGGGTTGGAGGACGAGACCACAGCCCCTTGGAGCGTGTTAACCTCTGGAGGCCGGGAGAGGTGCGAGTGTGGGAGTTGTCAGTGTGTAACTAGCAGTCCCGTCCCTGAGGCAAAGGAGGGTCTGTGGGGAAAGTGTGGTAAGGGCAGCCGCAGGGCCTGGGCCGAGCCTGCTGGTCTCTGAGACCCTGGCCAGCGCGTCGTCCTGTCCCCAGAGGCGCTGCTAGAACAGTGAACTGATCCCGAGAGTGGGCGGGCTCAGCACCCGGCGTTCAGCCTCTGACTGTTGGCCGAGGGGCCTGTCCCTGGCCGTCCTCCTCAGCGCCCACCTGTGACGGGCATGGGCCCTGGTGAGGCCAGGTCAGGTCCCAGCAAAGGGGGAGACTGGGCTTCCTGGGAGACGAGATAGTGACATTTTTGGAGGAGAGATAGAAACAGCTTTCCAGGATGACAAGGTAAGATGGGGCAGCCAGGCGAGTCCCGTGGGCGGCACGAGGCCAAGGGTGGGGCTGCTCGTGGTGTCGGTCTGTTGGTCCTTCTGTCCATCTCACCAGAGCACTTCCCTGCTGCCGTGGCACACGTGCGGTGCACACACACACCCCAGTCGTGACTGGTCTGACCACTGCCTCCTCTCTGGAGGCACCTGGTGCCTGAGAACACAGCACGTGTCCGGGCGGGGGGTCGTAGGCTCCGGAAAGCCACCTGAGGTTGAAGGTAGATGGAAAGTTCTGTGTGGGCATGAATCATGTATGTTTTAATCCCCCCCCCCATGAATTAAGAAAGAAATCAAAACACCTGTTTATAAAAACACCGGGCCAGAGAAGTGCCAGGAAGAGAGAGAACGTCACCTGTGACTCGAAGTGCTTCCTCTCAGCTGCATTTCTGTGTGAGGCCGAGGTTCGCACCTTCCACTAGAGACGCCACGGCCTTCACCTCCCAGTCTGGCCGCTGAGCTGTGCAGTTCACTTGGCAGAGGCATGCTGGCTGCTCCTGGGGGTCCCACTCCCCTGGAGACCCGGCTGCTGGGCCTGTGCTGGCCCGGGGGAGGTACCCGGTCCTCTCTGGCAAGAGCTGGCCTCGGAACCCCTGGGCCTCTGAGAACGGGCGGGGGTCTGAGCACCTCCAACAGGCAGCCGGACCACAGAGCCGCCCTGTGGGGAGAGCTCCCTAGACAGGAGGGCGGCCCATCAGCCTCCGGCCTGAGTGCAGCACTCCGGTGGGGGGTTGCTTCTTACGACTGGTGGTTATGACATATTGGGGAGGAGGGGTCACAGGGACAGTCCCTGTGTGATGATAAACTTAACCTTGTTCGTTTTTATACAAACTCTAGTTACTTCAGAGTTGTAGCCACAGAATAGGAACCTCAGGGGATTTTCCATGTGTTTTGGTTATTGGGTTAGGTGTAAAATCTAAAAAGAATTCGTCATCTTGGCTTCTTTCGTGACTGACCTGTAATGAGACACTCTGTCCTTGACTTCCCTCTCCTTGTCACGGGTTTGGATCTGGGACGGCACACTGAGCGGCCTCTTTAGATCGAGTCCCACTCAGGAGCACGGAGGAGGCCCCGACTCCGTGCCCTGGGGTGGGGGCGGGGTGGGAGTGGGCACGGCCCAGCCTTGGCCTTGCAGCACTCTGTCCAGCTCTGTCACAGAAGAGCAGTTCTGTGCGTCCTGGTAGTGTCTCGTCGTTGCTTTTTTAACCAAAGGAAGGAGGTGAGCCCATAATGATGTACTTCTCAAAGTTTTAGCGTTGACAAAAGTGACATTTGCTCCTCTTGTCCCTGGCTTTGAAGTAGCCTCGCCTCACAGCTCCTGCTGGAAGCCACTGCCCTGCAGTGCACCCTCATTGCTGGCTCTGCCGGCAGCTGCATTACGGCTTTTCCAGCTGCTGTGGTTTTTTTAGTTGTTTGCTTTAGTATTTTTTGTTATAGGTTAATATCTGCATTTTAAAATGCATATTCCTCCAAGAATAACTTTTTCCCGCTCATCATGTTGTCACAGTGAAAGAGAAGGAAATCTAGTGTTTTAGAAAGCCTCGTTCAGTGGTGATGCTTCAGTGTGGTCACAGGTTTTTATTCCTGCTTCCTTTTGATGGGTTCAGTGTGGTTCCAGAGTCTTGTCTGTCCATGCTGTCAGTGTGGGTGCGTGCTCACACATGGTCTTTGCAGGGTTACTGTCGAAGGGGGGCAGTTTCTTCGGTACTCAGAGCAGGGCGCATGGGCCGCGGGTGAAGGCTGGGGGGAGGTGTGGGGTGGGGGCCCCCCCGAAGGGGCGGCCTTGTTACAGAAAGGTCCAGATCTTGTTTTTGGTTTTTACAAAAGTGATAATAGAAACAGGCCTTGGCATTTTGGGACTTGACTCTCTTGACTGGAAAGCCCAGTGGCTGTGCCTGTGACCGCACAGAGACCTTGTCAGTGGCTCCGTCTCCCCTGCTGCCCCCCAGCCTCTCCCTGACCCGTGTCCCTTCTTGCTGGGCTCCTTCCCTTGGCTGTCCTCCCCTCCACTTCTCCCTCCCTCGGATCCCTCCCTGGCCTCCTCCTAAGTCCAGACTTGCCTGCCTGCCTGCCTGGGGCACTTCCTCTCCAAGCCTCTCGTCCAGTACCCTGACCGAGGGACATTTTGATGCCCAGAGCAGAACAGCTGGCTTCTCCACCCTGCCCTCTGCTCATGGACTTCTGGGCCCTTTTCTCTGCTTTTCCCCTGTTCCTTGTAAGTGGGGATTTAAAGTTTCACTCTCCAATTTCTTCCTTGTTCCACCTTCTTTGCTGGAGCTCTCAGGATGCTGGAGATCTGGCTCTTGCTGTGCCTTGTCTTCTCACTTTCATCAGCTGCCTGCGAGGGGAGGGCACCTGGGTTTCTCCCCGGC
>PVIA01006711.1:79680-93525 GCA_004024845.1 Tonatia bakeri
TCAGCCACCTGGGCAGTTTTAACTCTCCTCCTGGCCACAGTCTATCAGGAAAAGTAGGTGAAAGTGAGGTTTTATTTTACTCAATATATCCAAAATACGATTTCCACATGCAGCGGAATGGACATGAACGTGAGTACTCCAGCTTCTGTCATGTTCTAGTCTGCAGAGTCCCGAGTGTTCACACTCTGCACAGGTTGCTTCAGTCCAGTGACATTGAGGGTGCCTGGGGCCAAGGGGCTGGGCAGCACAAGGCTTCCGCCTGGGCCCCTTAGCCTGGAACTGCAGGGCCCTGAGTCTGAGCTCACAATTCCAGACCTAATTCCCTGCCCTTGTTCAGGTGCTCCAGCCAGGACAGGTGCTCAGACCTCTTGCCCAGGGTGCTTCCACACTGGTCCCTTCCATCTCTCCAGGTGTCCAGTACCTGCTTGCTTCCACCCTGGTGTCCTTGTAGGTGCTGTTCCCTGTGCAGGACGCCTTGTCCACTTCCTCGCAACCTGCTGCCTGCCACTGTACCGTCTGCACACAGCCGTCCCCATTGCCCCGGGAAGGCCTTTCTGGGCCTCCTGTTGGAGCCTGAAACCACTGCAGCACCTCCCGCCTTCGCTTCGTCGCCCCACCCCCACCCCGAGGTTTGTTCTCCCTGAGATGTGTAAATTTCACTGTCTGCTTATCCCCCTGGAAGGTAAATGTCAGGCAAGAAGGGATGTCTGTTCAGTCACTGCTGCTGCAGTGCCTGGCCTGGGGTTTGCACCCACTACAGAACGGAGGAGTGACCCTTCAAATGGATATACGAATACAGTCGTCCCTTAGCATCTGAGGGGTGTTGGTTCCTGGACCCCCCTCAGTCACCAGGTTCCGCGGACACTCGGGCCCCTCACATCGAGTGGTGTGGAATTGGCGTGCAGCCCACTCACACCCTCCCACAGACGGTAGGTCCCCTCTGGGTCCCTTGTAACAGCTAACATGGTGCGCACGCCGTGTCAGTCACTGCTGTGCTATCTTGGGTAGGGAAGGACAACCAGACCGCTCTGTACCACCCAGTATGGACTCAGCCAGCGACCCCTGCAGGCCGGGTGATGCGGCGCACATGGTCAGCATCCACAGGCATTCTGTTCAGTTGTCTTCCATCTGTCCTCAGTCAACTCCTAGGGCATGGGAGGCCTTCTGTGTGTGGGTGGGGGTGGGGGCATGACTGGGGCTTCAGGCGAGTTTTCTGACCTCTCTGAGCCTATGCCCAGTGGGCAGTAAGGCAGTGATGCCTGCCTTCCTCCAGGGAAACCAGCACCCCTGTTATTATGGCTGATGGGGACAGAACTGCATGCTCCACGGAAGGTGATTTTTAATCCCCACACAGATTATAAAGGCAGAGACCTTTCCACCCAGCTCCTCCACTAGGACTTGCCCTGCAGATGTGTCCACACATGTGGAAACTGCTGTGGTGGCTCCTCCTTGTCCGCCAGCTGAGGCTCTCACATTAGAGTGGTTCGCATCGCTGTGTGCTCTCTGTGGGGAGAGGAACGGGCGTTCCAGCCAGTCTCTGTGGCCATGCAGACGCCCTCCTGGCTGAGAGCGCAGTGTGCACTCTGGTGTGAGATGCGGCGGTGGGCGCAGGACGGCACTGCAGTGCCTGGAGCAGCGTGAGTGAGGCTTCCTCCTGCACACTGTTTCAGCTTGGAGGGTGGCCTGTCCGAAACAAATGGACGCGAACCTTGCAGGGTTTTTGCAAAGACTAAGGAGCATGTGCAGACCTCGTGCACGGCCTGGCACTCGGAGGAGGGCCTTGGGCTGGACGTTATACTGCTGTCCTGACATGACCGCATAAGCCCCAAATGTGGGTGAGACCTCAGTGCCCCCAGGTGACCCATGCTTGTCACTGTGCTGGAGCACATGACCAAGCAGGGGACACAGTGGTGTGGAACAAGGAGAAACCGCAGTTCCCGTAGACATTTGGTTCGCGGGTGCTTACACTGTGTGCCAGTTTGCAGTGCTGAATGTGTGGGCTGGGCTTCTGCCTGTGGGATGCAGCCGCGTGTCCACCTGGAGCGGTCTCGGTGCCCCCACTTTGTGTGCTCTGTCCCCCAGAGGTCTGACCTTATCATGGTGTGTGGTGATTCTTCACACCTCAGAGTTACTCAGCACTACTGTTCTCACCTGGCAGTGTTACAGCTTCGCATTCTAAGGAATTGTGTTGTGTTTTCTTTAAGCCAGAAACAAAATTTTCTCCTAACCGTGGTGCCAGAAGTTTCTGTGTCTGTCCTGAACATGTGGCACACGTGTAACAGTGGAGTGATCTTTGGGAGAACAGGTGTGACTTGGTTGTGGCAGCATGGAGGGTGTAGGGCTGAGAGCCACAGTGCCATAAGGAGGCCTGGCTCTGCTTCTGTAGCCGCCTGACCAGGCCCCCCGGAGGGTGAGCATGGCAACCCTTGGACCTGGGCTGGCAGGCTGGTCACGTTTGCAGAGGTCAGTCACCAGGCAGGCAGGGGATTGACATGTGGATTGTCTCCCAAGGCTTCTTGCCTGGTCTCTGTTAGAGGGAGGGGCCAGCTGTGCTGCCCTGTGACTGTGGCACTGCGGAGCGGCAGGCAGTGACCCCTGCTCTTGATTGATGTCTGCCCAGCCCGCGGTCCCCGAACCCCCAGGCCTGCCTGCCACACACTGTCAGGTCCCCCACTCCTCTCCAGTGGGGGATTTGTGTGCCACTCACCTTCTGGGGTCTGATTTTTCGCAACAGCTCGTGTGGTCACTTGTGTCTTGGAAATGACTCAGATGTTTCATTTTCAGTGAAAGCACAGCATGCACGGCAGACACAGGGACACAGGGCGCCGTGCCCACGCGGGGAAGGCGCCCTGTGCACGGCAGGGTTCTGGACCTCTATCCACATGGGTGAGGCACCTGCAGTGGGGTGTCTGTCAGTTGGAGTGTCTGAGGAGAACTTGGGGGCTTCAGGATGGTCTCTGCTGGTGCGATTTGGGGGCCAGGCAGCCTCGGAGGACCAGCCTGTGGAGGCCACCGTGCCGGGGCCTCGGCAAGGTCGGCCAGCAGGAAAGGTGCCGGTGCGTTTGGGTGCATCTTACTTCTGGCCCTTTGTTCTCTTGGTTCAGAGGGAAGACTTCCCTAGTCCGTGCCTGTGAGAGACATAGGTGGTCAGGGTGCCCATAGTTAATGTGGAGCTGAGTGGTGGTGCTGGGCCTGTGCTCCTGAGCGAGTCCCCTGTCTCTCTCTCCACACTGCCGGCTCTGAAGCAGACGTGGAAGGATGGCCCATGGAGGGGCTGGAGGGGCCGTGGGGCGGTGGGCCAGGAGGAGAGCTCCCTGCCCCAGGGCCGTGCTGAAGTCCTGGGAGTGGCCCACGCAGGGAGCAGTGCTGTCTACACGTGATTGACAGTGATGAGAAAGCTAAAGGACCGGGAGGTGTGGCTGCTCAGGCCTGGGGCCTGAGAGGCCTGGACCCTGCTGGTGGGAGGGATGGTAGTGCTTGGGGCCCTCCCTGTCCGGCATGTCCCGGGGCCTCACACCCAGGGGCAGCCCTAGACCGTCATCGCACTCGTGTCCAGAGCGCTCTTCACCGGCCCGACTGGCCACAGGAGAGTGTTGTGCCCGGTGACTCTTCCCATGTCACCCGGCAGCAGCCCGGCTTTCTACTGGGAGGTAGCCCGCCAAGCTTCCCATTGTGATAACGTGTTCTCCTTTGTCTTCACAGAGACTAATAGACAAGTCACGAGTAACCTGTGTCAAATGGGTTCCCGGCTCGGAAAGCCTTTTCCTAGTAGCCCATGCAAGTGGGAACATGTACCTGTATAATGTGGAGCACACTTGTGGCACCACAGCCCCCCACTACCAGCTCCTGAAGCAGGGCGAGAGCTTCGCCGTGCACACTTGCAAGAGCAAATCCACGAGGAACCCTCTCCTCAAGTGGACGGTGGGCGAGGGGGCCCTCAACGAGTTTGCTTTCTCCCCAGATGGCAAGTTCTTGGCGTGCGTGAGCCAGGACGGGTTTCTGCGTGTGTTCAACTTTGACTCTGTGGAGCTGCACGGCACGATGAAAAGCTACTTTGGAGGCTTGCTGTGCGTGTGCTGGAGCCCGGATGGCAAGTACCTCGTGACGGGGGGCGAGGACGACCTGGTCACGGTCTGGTCTTTTGTAGACAGCCGAGTCATAGCACGAGGCCACGGGCACAAGTCCTGGGTCAGTGTGGTGGCCTTTGACCCCTACACCACAAGTGTGGAAGAAGGCGACCCCATGGAGTTCAGTGGCAGTGACGAGGACTTCCAGGACCTGCTCCACTTTGGCAGAGACCGAGCGAACAGCACCCAGTCCAGGCTGTCCAAACGGAACTCCACGGAGAGCCGCCCTGTCAGCGTCACGTACCGATTCGGCTCCGTGGGCCAGGACACGCAGCTCTGCTTGTGGGATCTCACGGAAGACATCCTTTTCCCTCACCAACCCCTCTCGAGGGCGCGGACACACACAAATGTCATGAATGCCACTAGCCCTCCGGCTGGGAGCACCGGGAACAGTGTCACGACACCCGGCAGCTCAGCACCCCCCCCTCTGCCGCGGTCCAACAGCCTCCCACATTCCACCGTCTCCAGTGCCGGCAGCAAGAGCAGCGTCGCCGACGGGGCCATTGCATCGGGGGTCAGCAAGTTCGCAACGCTCTCCCTGCACGACCGGAAGGACCGGCACCACGAGAAAGACCACAAGCGGAACCACAGCATGGGACACATCTCCAGCAAGAGCAGCGACAGACTGAACCTAGCCCCCAAAACCAGGACGGACCCAGCCAAGACCCTGGGGACAGCCCTGTGTCCTCGGATGGAAGACGTGCCCTTGCTGGAGCCGCTCGTCTGCAAAAAGATAGCACACGAACGCCTGACCGTGCTGATTTTCCTTGAAGACTGTGTGGTCACCGCCTGCCAGGAGGGGTTTGTTTGCACATGGGGGCGGCCTGGGAAGGGGGTGAGTTTGAACCCTTAACGCTGCCCCGGATGAGACTCGGTGGGTAGCGACTTTTTCCTGCGGGCGGGGGGGTGTACAATGGATGAATGACACTTCTTAATGTAAATCTAAATGCATCAGAGCCATAATTTTGGATACTGCATGCCATGTAATTCTGAATCATTTGATAATTCACCTTAGGACGTTTAAAAGAATATAATCAAACTAATTGCCAGCCAAGTCAGTCACCCTCCTGGGAGTAAATAGAGCCCCGAGGTTAGTGTTCCTGTTGTAGACTCTTTGGTTGTAGGGAAATCATGGCAGTGTGGGAGCAGTGACTTCAAGAGCTACACTTAAGATCTCCGCTTTCCCCGGAGCGCCTTCGCGTACATCCTCAGTTAGAGCGCTGTGCACCTGACGGGCGCGGGCGTGGCACGGCCCCGCCGGTCGCCCTTTCTAGTCCAGTTTTTTTATCTTAATCATAAAGCGTTTAGGAACCTATGAAATTTAACTTTAGGAACAAAGCGTTCAGCAGGGTTGATTGATATTATTTTTACATTGTTCTGGCAATCCACAGAAAGAAGAGCCTTAATTTTTAAAACCCATTTTAGTCATTTTATGACAATTAAAATTGTTTAATAAACATCTTTTTCAAAGAAGCAGTCTGTACCACCGTGATTGAGATGCTGTGCACTGAACAAAAACACCCACGTCCCTCTGAGCCGCACGGTTCGTGGGAGCCTCGGCCGAGGCCCCCAGGCGCCCCAAGTGCCTCTGCCACATAAACCCAGACCATTCTGTCCCACACGCTTTGCTTATGTTTTTTTCCAATGAGGAGAAGGTTTTATTTTCTTTTGTTTTGGGGCAGGTTTTGTGGGGGGGGGGTTGTTTCTTGGGGCATGGGTGTTGGTCAAAAAGGCACACAACTGTAGGCCCTGGACAGCCCGGGCCCTCCCAGCTTTGTTGTGTACGGACTGACAGACCCCGAGGTCCTGCCTGGCTCCACCCGGAGCGGGAGCCCAGGTGCAGGTCCCCCAGTCTTGTTGTGGGTGCAGGCAGTCAGGGTTGTTCAGGCAGGCACCAGCGCTGGCCTGGCCCTCGGGCTCTGTCCTCGCCCTGGGCCCTGGGTCTGTGGCGGCTGGGGGCAGGGTGTGGACAGCCCCTGTGCAGTGTCACACCCATGGGAAACCACGGTGTTCAACCCGGAGCCTGTAGGACCCTAGCCAGCGGTGGAGGAGTGTTGGGTCCCGGTTTTCACACGAGTGGGTGGTCCTCTGAGCTCTGTTTCATGTCGAGATGATGGTCATCTTATTTGTTAACTTATTTTGGTCATTTAGGTTTGTTTTGTTTTGCACACTTTTGTAATTAAACACAGAGATACTGATGACGTGTGCTGGTTTGCGTAGTGAGTGGGGCTCAGCCGGGGAAGACCTGGATGTTCAGAGGCTGTGGGCGACCCTGGCTGGCGGGGCAGCAGCTCCAAGCCCCCAGTGCAGTGCGCCCCGAAGACCTGGCCTGTCTGGGGCCTGCTCCCCGCTGCACCACCGGGCTCCTTAATGCCAATGGTTCCCTGGTCCCATCCTGTCTGCCGGTAAGACAGGGTCCTCTGTTCCTGCACGTTGACTGCTGAGGCAGCAGAGACAGCAGCCGGTGGGCGTTCCGGCTTCGCAGGCTCAGTCGGGCTGTCCGAGGGAGAGGCCGACCACCAGCCCTGTCCATGCGACTGCGCGCCTGCTGTTGCAGCAGCTCCGTCCCAGCTGCTTCTGAGGCTTTGAGTGCACAGGTTTCAAATTCAAGACTTTGCACTCGGCCTGGGCGGAGAGTGGCTGTTCCCAGGTGAATGGCCCTTACGGGAAGGCTGTGGTGTCCTCGCTGCTCTCGCACAGTCTGCTGTGGCCCCCGCATGTGACACTGACGGGCGCCCTACCTGAGAGGCAGGCCAGAGGAGGATGTTACTGTTTCCTTAAAAAAACAAGCTCTGAACTGTGGGGCTGGGTCACGGCCATGTTCTTCCAGCTTCTGGGGGATGTGTCCCCTCTGTCTGCCGGGGCCCCGTTGGGGGTCAGGTTCTAGAGGCCCAGGCTGGCTCCCCGACACCGCTCCCTTTCTTCGGCAGGCAGCGGAGTGCTAGGCCTGGAGTCAGGAGGACAGCGCAAGGTGTTCTCTGAGACCAGGGCTGAGCTGCGAGGAGGGCCCACCCTCGATGGCTCCTGCGTGCTGGCACTGTGACTCTGGGGCGGGGGGTGAGGACTGGGCACGGGAGCTCAGGGCACACTGGCTGCGGGTGGGTGGGGCACAAAAGGAACCTGGGGAGCCCTTTCCTGGTGGTGTCTTCCAACCTTGAGCTTCGTCATTGAAATTTTTCAGTTTCAGCTTGAACATTAGCTCGAGCAGAAGTGTCTTTTCGGACCAGCCCCGGGGAGCAGAGCTGTGGGTCAGAGGAGGCTGCTGCTCCTCGGTCCACCCCGCTTCCCCGTGCCACGCTGGGCTGACGGAGCGAGGCGCAGACAGGAGCAGGGCTAGGGCGGCATGAACCCGGCGCCCTCCCGGCCTGGGTGCCGCCCGGGAGCTGCTCTGAACCCACTGGCCGCACAGGGCTGGGGACTCAGACGCCCAGATGCCTGGGGGCGGAGCCTGGGGAAAGCCGGCCTTTACAGGGGCAGCACGTGTGTAAGGGGGAACAGGCGGCCGATTTCCAAGTAACCAGTAACTCTAGGTTCTGCAGTTACTTAAACAGTGGCTAAGAGTCTTAACGTTGTCTTTTGTGCTGCTTGACCCTTCTGGCGTTTTTGGAGTGTTCTCCTGTGGGGCTCTGGCTCGGGACTCAGGGTGGACGTCTGAGGGTTGGGGTGGGAACAGGACAGAGATCACAGACTCGGACGTGCAGGAACCAGATGGAACCAAACATGCAGACACCCGCAGTCTCTGCGGCGTGTGCCCGTGTCCCTCCCAGGGGATGTGTGTTGGGCTCCACTGGGTGCTTCACAGCCACACCCGAGCTGGCAGGGAGCGAGGCAGCCTGTTCTCTCAGGCTCCTCCCCTTCTGGGGGCGCGTCCTGCGCTGGTTAGAAATCGTCAGGTGTTGCTTTTGCGCTGGAGTTGGTGAAGCCTTTCAGTCAGGGGGTGCACCGTGTGCAAGGTTCTTGTCACCTCTGCCTGGGAAGGGGGCATGTGATCTCTGTTGGCAAAGCTGAAAACGTGCGGGGGAAGCCGCTGGGCAGGAGGGGTTGGGGGAGCGGGCGAGGGGGCCCCAGGACCCCATTCTGTGCGCTGTTTGAGGAAGGACTAGACGCAGAGTTCGACTTCAAGTTTTGCAGGAAAGATGGCAGAGCGCTTGGTGGAGGGCACCAGTGTAGGTGGCCCAGGGGAATCAGTGGGCCTCTGCCAAGACTGGCCCCTTGTGCCCGGCATGTGCACCATGGGGCTTTCCTTCCCCAGCCAGGAGCCTCAGCATGCCTGTGAGGAGCCCGGGGCCTGCCGGGGGGCCTGTCTTCACCGGGCTCAGCAGTGGGGACCGAAGTCCAAGGCTCGGCTGTTCCCTTGAAAACCCGGAGCCCACGTGGCAGGTGTGAACTCGCCCTCCAAGGAGGGAAGCCTGCCAGTGTCAGCTGCCCTGGGACCGCCGCCACCTCTGTCACAGGACCTGCGGCCAGTCGAATTGCTGTCTCTCGGGCGAGAGTGTACAAGAAAATGTTGTTGCATCTTTATTTCTGTATACCTAAGTTTACTAAAGATTGTTATGTTAGGTGACACTGTACAAAATTGTATATTTACTTTCAGTGAAAATCAAAAGTTAAACTTATATGTATGTTGTTTTTTTATATTTTCACCTAGTTTCTTGACAACTTGAATAAATTTTATAAAGAGCCTTCCTAAAATGAAATGTTGGTAAATTAAGTTTTTAAGTGTTACAGTAATTAATGAGCTTTAATACCAGTATGCTACTTTATAATTTTAAGAAAATCACACCTGTTCCCTGCCTTGGTTTTCACCGTCCCAGCTAGCAACTCACTACATACTCGACACCCTGAGGTCCTCTGCGGTTGCCCCTGTACACTGACATTAAATAAAATGTGGATGAGCTGTAAATGCAGATAATTTTCAGCAGTCACTCTGATGTCTAAGCTTTATAAAATCTCAGTGATTGGAGCCAAAAAAGAGGAGCTTTTATGTGCTGTAAAGTTAAGGGCCTTCTTAACAGAGGACAAATGGACACAGGAACTGCTGCCTCTTACTACTGATGCTGCATGTCTCACAATTGGAAACCTGGTCTGAAACGTTCGTCCTGAGGGTCAGGAGCATGCAATGTTTTGTATGGCCCTCACCTGTGCCTGGTCCAGTCTGAGGAAGGATGGTGAACTGACTGCAGCGAGCTGCGGCGACAGGCCATGCGTCCTGGATGTTGGGCTCCGGCGTCCTTCCGGCCCCCAGCCAGCGGCGGGGAGGTGGAGGGATGCTGGCCGGCTGCTGCGGAGCCTGCTCCTGGGAGACTTCGTTGTCCCAGAGCCTGGGAGCCGCCGTGGCGTCCTGACGGAGGCTCCCGGGCATAAAGAGCTTCCCAAGCAGGACCCTGGGCCTCCACCCAGGGAGGGGAGAAGCGTTCCTCCAGGCGAGCGATCTGAGTGGCCCCCCACACCTCCACCCCTGAGTGCTCTGAGGCAAGACATCCAGGCCTGGACTGCGCGTCCCCGGAGGTAAAGGTGAGACAGAGCCCCTGCAGGCCCAGGTGCTCCCATGTCACCGTCCCATCTCTGCTGTTTCATGACCTGTCTGGGCCTGGAGCAGGGTGGGCCAGGCCTCCCTTCTGGGTGGGCGCCCCCTCCTGGCGGCGCAGCATCTTCCTGCCTGCACTGCTCTCCGAGCCTCCAGCACCGGCCCGGCCTTCACTTGGAGCTGGCACACCGCAGCAGGGTCCCTGCTTTGTCTCAGCACCACGCACACTGTAAGCCCGAAACGCTGCTGGGTTGGCAGCAAGTTCAAGAGACACACACTTATCCTCCTGATCTTTTAAAAATAGTTTGTACCTTGAAAAATTTTAAGTCCATTCTTCCTTGTGTGGCTGGCTGTCAAAAGAAGCAGGTGGCCTTGGACCAGTGGCCTCTTGAAAGGGCCAGACTCGCCGTGGCCTCAGTGCCCCTGCAGTGGAGGTCAGCATGGGCAGACCCCCTGAAGGACTTGGGCCGGGATGGCTTTGGGAGGACAGGAGGGCTTCGTCTCACCTGCCTGCCAAGTGGAAGGCTGAGCTGCAGGCGGTTAGCCAGCCATGCCTGTCTCTCCCAGACGGCTGGGGAGAGCGTGGTTGATTTCTCCGTGTGGCTCTGCTGTACAGAGGCCAGACCCGGTGGCCTCTTCAGGGAAATGTGCCACCGTCAGTGTGACCTGTCATGGGCAGGCCCTCTGTGGACAGCAGGTCTGGGGCTGGGAGGGGCCCTGGTGCTCAAGAATGGCCCAGAGCGAGCCCCCTGGAGGGGTCCTTCTCCTCTGAGCCCCGCAGCCTTACTGGGACCTTGCTGCACCTGGCTCGGCTGCTCCGGGACCGGCCTTGCGCACCACAGAGGGCACCGCGGTGGCCCTGCCCAGGTGCGCTCAGTGGTCTGCGTGGTGGGAGTGATGGGGTTCTTGTGCAGAAGTGTGGGAAGCGAAGTGTGTCCACAGCTGAAAACGTTCCAGGGGGAAGTCAGCCTGGTGGCACTTCCCACCTTTTCTATACTGTCTCTGAGAGGTGTCACTTCACCAGTGACATCTCCCTCAGTCTTGCAAAGACGTGAGGCTGTGCCGGGGAGCACCTGGCTCAGAGCCTAGAGCCGGTCTCCAGCGGGCTGCTCTGTGGAAGGTGCTGGTGCCAGGGGCCGGCCTTCCAGGTGAGCCCCACCCAGGGGACCGTGCAGCCCCTCAGCCCTTGCAGCCAGCTCCCTGCGTGTCACTTCGTCAGCAGCACAGCCTGTCCCGATGCTGGTGTGCACACCACTCATGTCTGGGGCGGGAGTGTGGCTATGACCAGGGCCCCGTGTGACTAGGTGAGTTCACACACAGCCCAGACTTGCTGGCCTCACCGCACAGCCACCCCCTCAAGGTGCTGAGGCTCACCCGGTTATAGGAGAGTCTGAGAAGGCCTGGGCCAGCCGGGGAGGCCGGGTGGACTGCCAGGACCCCAGGATGAGGCCTCGGGTGCAGCTGCTGTGGGCCTGCGACCTCTGTGGCACCCACCAGCAGACATGTTCCTTTGTCGTGTGTTGTTTTCCAGCCAAGACGTTATTTTTCTTACAAAGTAACATGACTCTCCCTGGACAGGTAGCTCCGTTGGCTAGAGCATTGCCCCGGTGCACCGAGGTTGGGGGTTCAATTCCCTACCAGGGCACACACAAGCATCAACCGAAGAATGCTTAGCTAAGTGGAACAACAAATCGATGTTTCTCAAGTCAATAAACAAAAATTAAATATATCTTACTTCTGTGAAACAAGGCTTAATTTTATTAGCTTACTACTGCACATAACCAAACCCATGCTAGGTGAGAGCTGGTATTTCATCACTTGGTGTTTTACTGCCACTTGGCTTTCCAGTGAAGTGTCGGTAGGACTGAAATGGTAGCCGGAGGACAGGATGGTTACTGAACAGTAGGTCCCAGGTACGCGCCATTCCTGTAACGGGCTTCTCCCCAGGGGCCGCTGGGACCTGACGCAGGGGCTTGGCCGGCGGCGTCTCTGGCTCGGCTGACATCTGCACGTCTCTCAGCATGCCAGCTCCGTGGGGTCTGGCGGATGGACCAGCAGCGACCACACTGCGGGGGACAGCTGGGCGGGGCAAGGCCGTCTCCCCGGGTCTCCCCTGCAGCCGGGCCCTGGTGCCCCCTGTCCCTGTCCCCGTGAACAGTGACCAGGGAGGCTGGTGGGCAGCAGACCCTCCACGCTGCAAGTGGGCCCCACGTGGTGTCCAGCGGGCTTCCTCGTAGGAGTCTGGGTCCTTGGACAGAGGCCGTGTTTCCGTTGTCCGGTCGCCACCGCCCCCCCCATGACCTCCGCAGCACAGGCTCATGGGAATCCGGAGACTCTGTCTCTGTCTGTCGAATGGCGGTGTTTCCCCGGCGCCCACACTGCCCACAGCAGTGAAGCGACTCGTCTCGAAGGATGGACAGGTGGCAGGTCTGGCGCCCCACTCGCCCCAGGGCCTGCCGGGTCCTGGCCTGGGTGCCAGTGCTCAGGGGACCTGGAACTGCTAGCCCCGCCTCTCCCTCTCCTCACCCTTTGCAGACCGGCAGAGGCCTCACTGAGGCCTCTTGCGTCAGACGGCCTGGGACGTCCCCGACCCATGCTTGCACGTGGTGCCGGCAGACACCGGGTCGTGGGCTGGTGCCTGCTGGTGCCTGTGGGCCCCAGGGCAGGGGGCTTGGTCAGGGCTGGTCCTTGTCGCCCTGTTTTGTGGACTCGCTCTGCTCTGGCAGAGGGGTACCTTGACTCAGCACCACGGGGTCCTTGGGACCTTCCCAGCCTGGCCAGCCTCCTGGCAGGCGCCCCAAGGTGTCAGTCCCAGGGGCGCTCCGCTGCAGGGCCCGGTCCTGAAGTGAGTTCTCCAGGACAGACAGTGAGGGGCTGGCCCTGCTCCTGGGCGGGTGGTGGCCAAGCTCGCGTGAGGGTAGAGCCTGGCACCCTCGGATGGCCTGCGGGGTCCCTTTCAAACCTCGGCTGAAGGGAAGCAGCATGGGGACTGGGGTCAGGCAGGGCGCTAGCCGACAGGCGGGAGGAGAGCACTGACTCCATGTAGAAAGGAGGGCGCCCTGTAGCCCTGAGCACCCAGTGGCTTTCCCGGGGGGGGGCAGGCGGTCAGCTAGTAGGCCCAGTTGTCCCCACTGACCTCAGAACCCGGAAGCCAGTGCCCACGTCCCCTGTGTGCCTGCGCACCCACCCGCCCTTGGGGCGGCAAGGAGAGGGGCCGAGGCCTCCACGGCCCACGAAGCCTCCAGGGCCCACGAGCCCTCAGGGCTGGAGGAAGTCCACAGTGGGAGGGGTCTGGGTGCGACACACATGAGCCTCCCCAGCCGCTGGTCTCTGGTGCTGGGTGGGGCTGGCCGAGGTGGAGGGTGCTGCACAGTGTCCCGCGGGCCTCACACGAGAAGCCTGGGGACTGCGTCAACCGTTTTTGCTTGTTTGCACAATGAGTTAGCTAAACTCTGAAAGCTCAGTTCTCCGATTCTCAGTTGTTAAACACGCTGCTGGAATTTTACTTCTCACACGTGGATGGCATTGCCTGGTGCTGGACATGCTGGTCTGGACGCCACCTCCCTGACTGGGGCAGGGAGTGTCCTCTGGGGGTGTGGCGAGGCAGTGCTACCAGTAGGGCTGCTAAGGGGCGCAGACCTCGAGGGCACAGAGAGAGGGTGGCCTCTGGGTCTGTCCCCAGGCTGGATTGCAGTCCTCCATTGCCTTCCCCTCGTTGGGGGAGAAGGGGGCTCCCACCTGCAGCTTTGACAGCATACCCCACAGCTCGTGGTGACCTCGTCCTCAAACAGCGTCACCGAGAGCCTTGCAGGCGCACCTGGCCTGCAGGGGGAGCCTGCAGGCGCTGAGGGGTCTTTCCTGCTGAGGTGCAGCGGAACGCCGCCCACCACCAGTTTTACGTCTCCACTGGTCTGGGCGGGCGTGAGTCACGTGGGGCAGTTCCTGGTCAGTGTGGCCCAGCCCGGGCCCTACCCTCCCTTCCACTTGCTGCCCGGGTCCTGGTCCCGATCCAGTCAAGAGGGACCAATGCAGGGGCAGCGCGCTCCCTGCCTCCCGCCAGCCACAGGTTCATCCCAGGTTGTCGCCCGTCACGTGCCCCACACGCACACGCCCGGTGCATGCAGCTGCAGCCGGTGTGCTCCGAGTCCCAGGCGCCTCCTGTGCACGGCTCTGGCGGCAGCAGTGCTGCTC